>JAMKYM010000072.1:0-29045 GCA_026541065.1 Canavalia ensiformis
TGCATCCGGACCATGGACTACCTCGCGAACAATCGCTATACCACTCTCACACAAGCAATATTTCGGACCGACCCATGTTCCGTGAACAAGCTCTTAAGGACCTATACAGATAAGAAATACTCCATGACCTCGTGGCCCCACCTCCGAATTCTTTTTATACTACATCGCATTCAATTTCTCGCATGCAACGTAAAAATGAGTGCACATATTGCGCTTCGATCCTTACCTCGAATCATGGCCACCAAACATCGATGTGCATGGGCTTCCTAGGAATTTCTTAGTTTACAACTTCATTGATGTATCCAAAAGGTACTAATCCTAGAATTGCACTCTCATCTTAGCATCATCATGCAAATGTGGAATGGACTGGGGCCACAATGAATTCATAGTGATCTTTCTCAGACATTCATAATGCTCATCTAAACGTGAAGCGTGGCGTCTCTTTAAGTCTTCATCTCTTTTGTTCTCACGCCGCTTTTGCATGCTAGTTGGTGACCCAATTCATTTTCTCATTTCTCGGTACTTGGCTTCAACAAGAATAAGATGCAATAGCTCCAAAGAAGCGCGCTCAAGTTAATTACATGCATGATGGTGTCAAGTCACCAAAAGAATTGCGATGGCCTAGGTTGTCAGCAGAGAAAGTTGGTACCTCTTGCTCGCACTGCTGGCTATGAAAACCAAATTAAAAATTACCTGTGCTTACAGCATCAAATAGCTAAATAGGTATTCCTTCGAGTTTTAGGCCATTTATGTTCCTCGAGTTCAAGTGTCAGGACCAAAGACCTGAAGTTAAAGTCCTTAGGGTAAAAGCAAGCTTTTCCAAATCTCTCGTTATATGGATAATCTGTTCGATGTTTCTTTTGATGTCATTCAAAGACTCTACCATTTAATCTATGACAAAAAAAGTGCCACAAAAAAAAGAAGCCTCCCAGTTTGGCAGCACATGCATGGCTTAGATTGTGCTTACTACTCAACAAATCTATCTTCAACTAACTTTAATAAAGCCGATGAGTATTAAAACTAAAACTAAAGGGGCCCCAACTTAGTGGTTGTAGTTGATGGCATACAACTCCCAAGCCCCTAGTTTGAGTCCGCATGGCATTCCCTATTTTACTTTTTATCATGTGCTAACCATGATCTTAGGGCAACCAAAGTCTCAGATAGCCAAACCAAAGTGCAAGAGGTTGCTCCTCTTCGTGGGCCACGTTGCTGCTCCTAAACCAGCCTGTGGATATCTTCAAATCTAATTGGCCAAAGAATCAGCCAAGTAATCGTTTCTCCAAACAAGCCCATTTTTTTCTTTCTTCTTCTTTTTTCTTATTTTCCTAAAATTAAAGATCAAATATTTTTATTTTTTTAGGTCAAACCCAAAACTCTTTTAATTGGAAATAAAGTTTTCGGGGTCAAGCCTAAGTTCATTTTTTGTCTAAATTGGGTCAAACTTAATTCTTCTTTTCTTTAAAATCAAATTCTTTTCTTAATTTGAATCAAACTCAATCTGCTTTCTAAATTTGAAAACGATTCCATTTTTCATTATTTAGTCGTAGACCCAATTCTTTTTACTTAAGCCCAATCTTTCTTATTTTTATTATTTTAAAATCTAGTCCATTTTTCTTTAACAATTTTAAGTCTCACGAAATGGGCTTTAAATACAAATTGGTATCTTTTTTTCATTTGTTCGATGTTTAGAAATTTATATGGGTTATTTTCAAATGTCGACTAAGAATTATCCAAAAATATCAAAACTGCTTTTAAAAATCGTCTTTCAAATTCTTTTTAACCTCTGAAGATCAAGTCTTCAAAATAAAAACCAGAACTACGTAGCCTTGAGTTTTCCCATTGCACCAAAGAATACGTAGGACCAAGATGAAGTCCTGTCGTTATTTTCATACAAAGCTATCTATTTTTATTCTATTTAAGGGGATCAAATAATTTTCAAAAATCACACATCCAGTTTAAGAGTACCGCTCTTTCTGAACGGGTGAGTAAGGTGCCTAACACCTTTCCTATTCGTAACCGACTCCCAACATAGAATTTCCTCAAGTTAAGATCTTTCCAAATATTTTCCTTTAAATAAAATTTAGCGACTCCACTATTAATTAAATTCTTTCTCAAAATTTTAGCGTAGTTCGTCAAGCTTCGTTATAGTAATTATGGTTTATGATATTTTAAAATTATTTTTCATATGTTGATTATTGTAGTATGTTAACATGCTCATTTTGATTATGAGTGACGATTGGCATTTTCAATATTTTGATAGCATTTTTGGATATGTTAAACACTTGACGTATAATCTTGCATAGGTATATTATACTTATGTTTTAGTTTAGCCTTGCAAGTTTTCTATTTTTGTCACTTATTGGTTAAAGGCATGTAACATAGTTCATTTTGGGTAAATTTTAGGTTAAGTAATTAAGTTCAAATGATTTAAGTTGTTATGTATTGGTTTTGCTTCTATTAATTTGATTAGTTTAGATTTTTTATAAATTTTAAAAGACGTGAAGCTTGTTCAGAATGACATTTGGAAAAATTTTAATAGTTGAATCAATGGCTAGTTCATAGTTAGGAATGTTAATTTGTATAATTTTATTAGATATGCACATTATTTTAGATTTTTTAATGATTGAATACACATATAGTTTTACCTATGTTTATTGTTCAATTCATTTACTCAATTTCGTGGGTTGTTAGTAGCCTTATTGATTTTGTTTGTTTGGATAATTTTTTTCTAGGTATATCACCTATGCTTTGCATGTGGTTTATTAATTCATATCAGTTTGGTTGTTTATTTTTTTTTTGAAAATATTAGCTAAGCTTTCAACTTGATTACGTGCTTGCAAAATTCATGGGTTATTTAACTTTTTTAATTTGTTGTGTAAAATCACTTACAATTATGTTAGCATGCTAACTTTGTAACAATGCAACTTTGATTATGGTATGTACTATATATATTGTTATTTTGTCTAATTCACTGTATTATTATATTTTCTCAATTTTAATTCTTTAATATTTTTGTATTTTGCAATCTTAGATGGTTTGGTGGGCAATGATTATTATCTTTTGAAAGATCCGAAGATAATGTATTTTCATATTTTTAATATTTATATATCAATGTATATTTATTTATTATATAATTTTATTTCTATATTTGTGTATGTATCTTAATCTTAGTGTCAAACTATTTGTGTCATTCTATGTAACTATTGAATTGTGATTTGTATTGCCTAGTCAAGTCAACGATCATCATCTTATTTTTTCATTATTCTTCACCTTTAATATTACTCTTATTCTTTGTTTAGATCATGGGAGAAATAAGATAGAAAGAAAGAGAAGGGAAAGAAAGGAGTAGAATTAATAAGAAAAAATGAGTTATTTGGATGAGTATAAATAACGGGAAAGGAAAGAATTTTTTTTTTTTTCTATTTGAATTGTTTAGATGGATGGAAAAGAGAGAAAAAAATATATCAATAGTATAAATTTTAAAAAATTTATTTTTTGACTATGTCTTTTATAAATATAATTTTGAATATGCGTAATTTTTAATTTTTTAAAAATATATAATATTTAAAAATTTAAAATAAAATAAAAACTCTCCCTCTCACCTTCCTTTTCTTGTTCATGGCTAAAGAGGAGGGAACATAAAATTGTAGGGCCTATGAAAAGTTAATCTTTCCTTCCATTAAAGATAAAACAAACCAAATGCATGGAAAGCTGATCTTCCTCTTCAATTTCATCCTTCCTCCATAATTTATTTCATTCAAACAAAATGTTAAAGTTAATGATATTTTTTCTTAGGTTAAAACGGTGTTATTTTTTTAAAACAAGTTTAAGTTTAAACAATAAAAAAACAAAATTTATCTCAATTATGTTTTTTGAAAACTGTAATATAGCATAGTTAGCAACCCAACATAAGGAAAAAGATTGAAAAGCTACGTTAAACAAAAAGCAATAAAAACTACAAAAAAAGATGTTAGAAGTAAAAAAAAAAAGTTGCCATCAAAGACCTGAAATCATTTTAACTCATCCACCAAAAATATTTACCCAAAACAATCAACAACTATAACATCTAATTAGAACTAGGATAGAAATGGCTACAAAATTATTAATGTCGGTTTATGATAGTTTCACATATTTAGACCTACAACCGACCAAATTCGCCCAAAGTGATGAGGCCAATTGTAAACATTGCTTAAGCAATCCTTTAGTTCTACGTTAGGTCCACCTCTTGTGGTTAATTCACTATATTTTCATTGATATTTATTTTGTAACACCTATAGTAACTTAAGGGTTTGTTGGGATGGAGTGATGGAAAAGGGAAAGAAAGAAAGAAAAAGGAAAAAGAGGGTATAAATTTCTTTTGTTATTTTTTTCACATAAAAATAAAAAAAAAATATATTTTTTAGGGTAATCATTGAAAAAGTAATCCTACTTTTAGATGAGAAAATGGAAGAGGAAGATTTTATTTTTTTCTTTTTGTTAAAATTTTATATATTTTAAAAAATAAAATAAAATAAGTTATATTAATAAAAATATATAGTAAAAAATAAAATTTTTTAATAGCTAAATTTTATTTTTCTAAATTTATATAAAATTTTTGAAAATGCCTAAAACGCCGCTAGAATGATTTACTTTCTGACACAGAACTAGTCAGTTTCTAGAAAAATATCAAATGACCTTAGGTTAACTTGGGAATGAACCAAAAAGCTTATAATTGTTAAAGGAATAATTTGGAAATTTTCTCGTCAATGCTGAAAAAAATTACAAAAAATGCTCTCTTGTTAGGCTAGGAGGGCAAGACTGGGTGAGGAAGAAGGCTGGCGTAGGCCCCACATTGGTTGCACGAAATTTCCACATGGAAATTATGGCGATGAGTCACCAAGTGAAGTCAACTAAGGTAAACCCTTAAAAGAATAATTAATACTAGATTCCTTTAACCAGGACTCAAGGCTAATTAACCTTGATTAATTAAAACTTAACCATGCTTAGGGTAAGTTCAACTTGATTAGTGATAAATTAAGAATTATTAGCATTAATATAATCCTAAAATGATAATTCTTTACCTTTAGATTTATTTTAAAAATAGAAATTACAACTAAAATTACCAAAATGCTCTTAAGGGAATTTAATTCCCACATGCCTTGGTGGACGAAATTTTAGAAACACCAAGGTGAGGGCTTATTTTCTGCAGTTCTAACCTTATAAACACTTGAGAGTCTCTCAAAATTTTATCAAACTTAATCCACCCAAAAACCCAAAGATTGTACCTTGCTTCCAAACTTCTATCTTTGAAGTTTAAGCTAAATTAATATCCGACTCACTGTCACCACCATCACACTTGGGAGAAATTTTGTGGATCAACTAAGGAGGGAAAGGAGCCAAAAGAAGCCCCACCAAAGCCCCACATAAGTCTCCATCAAGTAAGATTTTCTACTTTGTCTTTTTAAGCTTTTAATCTTACTTTTTATGGTTTTTTTTTCTTTGTGGGATCTTTTTCTTTTAAAAATTCATAAATCTCCTTTTGTTTGGACTTATTAGGGCTCCAGATGCCTTTAAATAGTTCAAAAATGAACATCACCATTTTTTAGTGATTTTGAAAATTAAATAAAGTTTGGTTGGTTTAAAGTGGTTCTAAGTAACATATAAGAAATTTAGTCAGTGAAAGTTATTTTAAAATCCACTTTGATGCTTTGGGTAGTTTTGAGAAGTCATGAGTAAATTTTTGAAGTGTTCTTGAAAGGAGATGGATGGATCTTGGAGTAGACCTTGTGGATCTACACTTTGTTTGCTTGAAAAAATGCTACTTTGCATGTTTTTATGATTAAAGCTTGAAAGTTGTTGATTTTCTTACTATGGTGGACTTGTGTGATTTTATTTCTAGATCTAAAACCTATGGACTTAAATATTATAAAGTGAAAGAAACTTAAATTTAAGTCCCAAAAATCTTTGCTTTGGGCACAAATTTGAAAACTACTAAGTAAAAGTTAAAATTTTGGGATCTCAAAACCGCATAAGCCTCACAAGACCCTTAAGACTCATTTTTATCATGACTCAAGTCAGGACTTTGGGAAAAGCCTTGTATGGATCAAGAGCTTAAGGTGCTACAAGTGCACAAAATCAAAGAACCAAGGTTGTATGAGAAGGAAATTTGAAAAGGTGACCTTGGCAAGCCAAAGGAGGCATTTGACCATACATTCAAATTTGGGGATAAAACTTTAAAATTTTTAAAAGTGATACAAACCATGTAACTAGTTCTAAATGATGTGAAACAACTTTTTGGAAGAAGAGAATTTGAACAAAAATGACGTAAAAACAACTAAGTGTTCAATCCCGGCCACCTTAGTGTAATCCATGGAAAAATGAACTTAAAATTGGTTAAGGATGCAATAAGGATCTCCATTAGGTAAATGGAGGATTTAGAGGTGTAAGTAAGGTCTAAAAGTGGCTAAGTCCATAATAACCAAAATAGATAAAATCAAGTGAAATTCCATAATAAATACTTAAGATAGATTTCCAAATATGCATAAGCTGGTAATTAAAAATGAATCATGGAGTTATGTCGAGGAAAGGGGCCATTCCATCATGACCCTTAGGATAAGAGGAGAAAACCTAAAAAATAACTAAACTTGGTAAAACTTGTAGCCTAAACTTCAACTAGAAGAATTGATCAACCAAGGTTAACTAGAGACGAACTTTGATGCCCTAAACTTTAGAAGTGGCATTCATCCACTTTAAGATTAATTAGTCAAGGAGGAGTTTTAATTTTTAAGTAGGTTTAATTAAGGATCCTTGGCATGTAAGTAATTAAGGGAGATTTTAAGTAGTTAATGGATCCATTCGGCCTCCTTAGGGTAAATTGATCAAGAATGAGATTTAATTCTTAACTAGTATTAATCAAACATCCTTGGCATATAAAGTAGTAGGGATTAAAATTGAGAATACATTTTAAAAAGGTTAAGGAGCTCATTTGGACATATTAGCCAAGTTAGTAAAAGAAAGTTAAGAATTCACTACAATTCAAGACTAGACCTAGGCATGCATAAATTAAGTAATTAGGAATAAATCATGAGGTTGGAAAACTACACTAAACCATTTGGCCATGACTTTCAAGAGTGACGAAAAAGTCTTAAAAATTTCTAACATAGGTATCAATTAATGAATTAGGCTTCAATTGGAAAAAAAATTAACTCATAAGACAAGGAAAAGTAAACTAGAAGGTCATACTAGCCAAGGACTCACATTCAGCCATTTAAAGTTAAATACGAAAAAATAAGTATGAAAACTTGGTTTAGGTACATTAAGAAGCTGTCATGTTTGTAAAGAATTAAAAGTCTAAATGAAGCTTCGAAATGGCATGTGCATCACTCAACCATGCTTAACTAAATTGGCATAACTAAGTTAAAAACTTGCTAACACTTAATCTCTAAACTTAGTATGAATAGGATGTGCATAAGACTTGCAAATTGAAGAGCACAAAGAATATAAACTTAAAAGGTGTCATTTGGCCACCTAGAGAAAAACTTATAAGTTTGTAAGAAAATCATATGAAACTAATGGAACTTTGAAAAAAGGAAAGGTTGAGGAGTAACTTGGAAGGTTGAGAGAATTAGGTCCCTTGAATGAATCATCATACAAAGTTAGAGAGTTAAATAAGTTGGAAATATATTGGATGCATGTAATTATGTTATCATAATGTGATTTATGAGTCAACTCGTGATGTATTATGAATTCACATTATTTAATGTGAGTCAATACTGTCAAGCCATAAGTATTGAAAAGATGATGTAATGTATGACGAGTTTATACAATTGATGGTCTGATAGAATTTGAGATCTAAATGTGCATAGCATTTTGGTTGAATACTGTTTGAGCATGGATGATTATCTGGAAGCCTTTAAAATAAACCTAAATGGTTTAAGAGATCACTAAAGAAAAATCCTATGTGAAAACATAACATATATCTCTACCATGCTAGGTGCACATATGGAGGTCACAAGGCCTACCATATGAAAGCCATAGGGCTTCTATAAATTATGATTGTGACGACCATCCAAAATGAAATATTTATGAATAAGGCATGAATGAATGTCTTCAATTAAGTTGTCATAGAAAGGGTGACTTAAGAATGATCATTAATTATGAGTAAGGCTTAAATGAAATGATAAAAGTTACATGAATTATAAATAACATACATCTTTACTAGACCAAGTCATAGGACTTGTGCATATATGGAGGCCACAAGGCCTACCATCTAAAAGTCATAGGACTTCTATAAATTATGATATATGAAAATCAAAATAAGTACCTTGTATGATTGTGAGAAGGGTTAGTTTTTATAGTTGTAAAAAAAATCCACTTTAGTTAAAGATTTTGTAAAGAAATTGATCCTTTATGCATTATATGATTTCAAATAATCTAAAATGGTTGAGATAAAAATGATGACGCTAAGTTTAGGCTAGAATCCTACTGAGAAACTTAATTTCTCATCCCTACCTTCCCATTTTTTCTCAAAACGTCCTAAACGCTATTTGTGACAAGATAAATCGTACGCAGCAACTCACATACTTGAAGCGACGTGAGACTTTTTCCTTCGTATTTACATCATAATGATAATGTAAATAGTTGGATGTAAGTATCCTAGTTATTAGTATGTAGTAGTAAGCATGGCTTTATGAATAATGATGTAATGTATTAGAATATTTAGCAAATATGTATGTATGTTATGGTGTGTAATAAAGTATATGTAAAAGTCTTAGTGCTCAAAACTATTATATGTATATAAACGAATTGTATAATTATATAATGTTTGTGTGTTTTATGAGTAGTTTATGTTTAAGTGTTTACTCGTTAATTAGAGATAAATAACGTAAAAGCAAGTGTTACAAAATGATAATATTTTGTATGTATGAAAAGAAAGCCTAGTTAGTTATTCACTAACCGCACATGATATAGACAAACTGCATTTTATAATAAACGGTTAAAAAAATGATTGTATTTTTTCTAATAAGTAATCTTCAGAAATTCTGCATCATGAGATAAGAAACTAATAATAAAAATTATTGAATGACTTAAATATAAATCGATATTTATTTTTAGGATGTTATAATAATAGTATGAATAATAGCGATTTACTTTCCTGGTCAAGTAACACGTGAGCATGATGAATCTACCATGTCAAAAATCTACTTGATCAAGATTGGGGAAGAATATAGTTCTTTTATTAAACTCACAAAAATAATTTGTCAAACAAAACTACAATACAACAGAACACTCTTAAGCATAAAAAACTAAGGTTTAGTGATTCATCCACGGAAAATAATGGACGCAAATCCATACCTACGTCCATCTCCATACATTTTAGATTGTGACGGTTTTTAATCTTTACAATTTTTTAAAAGAATAAAAATAAAAATTTTGTGATCATTAGAAGTTAAATATATCGATATGTTTGTTTACGTGTGAATATCTGAAGGCTTTATGATTAGACATTAAAAATTTTGTGATCACTACAAGTTAGATTTTGTGCAATATATCCAATTGATTTGATAATGGTACGAGTGATACCGATTTTATTCCCGTGAACAAACACGTGAGCATGATGAATACTCGATTAAAATAGGGCCAGAATATGGTTTTTGTATTAAACTCAAAAAAATAATTTATAAAATAAAATTACAATACAACAGAACACTCTTAAGCATAAAAAGCTAACCTACGCGCATTTTATTTCGAATACAAAATAACTATATAAATGGAAAAGGTAAATTGAATGAGGAGCTCCAAACAATGATTCAAATGTCCAATTGAATGTTTTGACTCTAGTTGTTGTCGTACCATGACTGCTTTTGAAGATAGTCAATTGTTTTCTTGTCCACTTGGAAAGCTTTGGTGAGAACCTCTGATGAAATAGGTGGATTTGCTTTAAACAAAGCATTAGCAATAGTGATAGTTCCTGGATTCTGACTGCTGAGAGCAGCAATGGCAACAGCATTTCCATATCCAACATTCAATTGGAAATGAATGAGACCAATTGGGAACACAAACACATCACCCTTATTCAACACTTTTGTGAAGAGACGATTTTTGTCTTGATTGGATGTCACAAATCCAACATATAGAGTACCTTCAAGGACTATAAGAATCTCTGTACCGTGGATGAGTGTGAGGAGGATTTAAACCCTTTGGTGCGAAATCAATGCGAGCCAAAGATATGCCAAGTGTGTTTAGTCCTGGAAGTTGATCAACGAAAACAGGTGTCACTTGCGAACCCATTGGGTTATCGGTCTTTGCAGGGTCCACATGTTTGAAGAAATCTTCAGCCTTCACAAGTTTGGGGTCTTTGCAGAATTTTCCATTCACGAATACTACAAATTAACAAAGAAAAGTTTTTAATTGAAAATATCAATAACAATAATTCATGACATGATTTATATCATAATGAGAAACTAACGTAAAATTAGGATAGCAAGAGTTGTGAGGAATGTTTGATCATACCACCATTGGTTTCATTGATTGCTACACAAAAATCTTGCAGAGGACTGGGGTCATAGGCAGAGGCAACAGAGGATGCCAAGGCCAAGGCGGCAACAATGAAGTACACAACTTTCATTTTGGTCTGAGTATGCAATTGCTTGTATGTTCTGAGAATTGAATTTTGTTGCATATTAATCTTGCTATTTATAAGGACGAACCATTGAATTAGTTTGCAGTTTATCATAGTCATGATTAATTTTTTATTTCATGAAGAACCGTTTCTTAACAACTACATGCGTGCTTGATCAAAGTGTTGATGAAGAATGCTTCAGAAAATTACCTCTTCCAGTTGACCTTGTAGCCAGCAGTTGTTGTAATATTATCTTATGATGGGAAGCCCGTTAGCTAAGTCAAACATCAGTTCAGACTTTGTCTAAATTCTTATTTTCTTAGATTTGTTCGCAATAGTTTAAAGTATTTAAAGCATGGAGAATACAAGGTAAGTATACTATTTAAGCAATAAAATATAAAAACCTTTATGCGAAGGCAAAAATCAATCATATAAACGTAATTTTTATTTTATTTTCCTTTTAATTCTTAATAAAAAATTTACTTATTGATTTTTCAACCGGTGTTTTAAGACACTTGTTACTTTTTTTCTTTTGTTTGTGGCTTGCAGGTACCGTTCCAATTTGTCAAAGTAATTAGTGGAATATGGGAATTTCGTAAGGGATTCGGTCACAATATTTACATGGCAAGAAAAGACAGACCAATTCGCATTTGAAATTGTCACTAAGAAAATCATTTACTAACACCTAAAATTCTATCAAATATTAGGATATTCGTTATTAATATAAATTTTATCTAACGAAAATTAAATTAATAATATAAATTTAAAAAATATATACTAACAAATAGTATAATATACTATGATTTGATATATAAGAGAGCCAAACTTTTTAATTTTAGGTTTCAATTTTGTACAATTTATATTTTTTAACAACTTTTTACATGATATGAAGTTTAACAATCCAATTGTTAAATTATATAATAATATATTTATTTATAGTTATGTATGCTTAATGTTAAATAATTTAAACAATTACATTTATATTATTTAACAATTTTTATTTACATATATTTTAATAACTTATTACATATTAAAATAAAATTGTTATAAAATAAATATTAATTTTGATTTTATATAAATTTTATAAATGTAATTTATCTAATAAACATTTTTAAACTAACCATTCAATTGATTAATTTCATATTTTACAAAATTTTAAATCAAGTATAATATGATATCAACAAACATTAACTGATATTAATATTTTATACCAAGTATAAATTTTTACTGTTGGTATGAATTCATATCTATATTAGCAGTTTAGTTTTCGTTAATAAGAATCTATACCAGCAAAAGTTAACACAATATTGAAGTATGAAAAGTTTTTATAGTGTATCTTACTCAGATTGAGGGAAGGCTTTTATTACAATCCTTTTCTTTATTTTTTTACACCTCTTTTTTTTTTTTAATTTAGTTTCTAGAAATATTCTTTTCAACATGTTATTTGATGGATTACATTTAAGAAATTAATTCTTGAATTTATATTTTGTATATTTAAAAGATTAGCTTCTCACATTTGATGGACCATTTTTCTTGAATTTATATTTGATGGACCATCTAGGAAATGAACATAAAATGATTGAATCTAACATTCTTTTTAAATTGAAATTTTTTATTCTATAAATATATTATATTTTGAATTCCAATTTTAATTTTTATTATATTTAAAAAATTATCCATGTGATAATTTTAACATATTACACACTAATATAATAATAAATATATAAATTATAAATACGGTACAACGAAATTTTAAAAAATTAAAATATTAAATATTTAAAAAATAAAAATATTAAGATAAAAATATAATAATAACATACACTAAAGTTCAAGTTTTAAAAATAATAAAAATTTATTTAAAGTAATGGAACATAAATTTAATACAAAGTAATTACTTGAATTATTAGATTAAAAAGTTAATAAAATAATTGAATAGATAAAAAAGGAAAAATGAAATCAGTTTTCAAAAATTTAATAACAGTTCATATGATTAATTTTTTAAAATTTTTTTATTATAATAAAATTAGAATAATTCTTTTCATTTTGAATATATGAAAGTATAATTTAATTTATTAATAATTTCATTATATTATTTAAAATTATTTTAATTTTTTTTATTTAAGTATTTACAATTTTAAACTATTTATGTTTAATTATAATAATTAAAAAATAAAAATAAAAAAAGTCAATCAATAATAAAAGTCCATAAATGAGTTTGACTTTTGTTATCAAATATACAATTTAGAGGGCTATAAAACCAACATTGAAAGGGTTAAGTAAAGTTTTTATTAATTTTAAAATATTATTCTTAAAATTTATCTTATCACTAAACGAGTTATGATTGCCAGCTATTTATATAGATTAGATGACAATAAATCAAACGATACTTTATCTATTTCTAACTCTCTTAGATCCTATAAATAATCCAAAAAATTGTTAAAATCAATTTTTAATATTATTATATAGAGTTGTGCTACATTTCACTTATCTTATGTATAACCTTCAAATACAATTAGTTGTGCTGCATCCTAGAAAGATATGATGAACAATTTTAACCTAATAGTCTCAATTAGTATAAGCACTGATATCTTTATCGAAAATGTAACATCTATAATTTTTATGGTAAACTTTCTAAGTTATAGGTCTTTATTAACTAGAAATAAAATGATAATAGAAACAAAAATTTAAAAAAATTAAAAAATTTAAAATAAAATGATGAAAATATTTCTACACTAGGATAACAACAAATAAATGTACAGGTAACTCAAAATAAAAGTTAAAAGATATTGTAAATACTTATAAATCATCAATGATGGTTAAAATATCATGAAGAAAAGTTAGAAATGAAGAGAGAATGAAAGCGCTATTGAAAATGTCCAAAATGTCTTGAAAGAGCTTTGTCTCCTATAAGGGATAAAATATTCTTAAAAAAATAGCAAATGACATTAGAATAATTCAGAAACGAAGTAATAAGTGTTAGAAATATTAGAGCATTTTGAAAAAACTTTTTGGAAAATTTTAAAAAATTACCAAATTACTCTTAAAAGCACAGGAGGGCAAGAAACTGTGAAGCAGATCATCCACATGCATGAAATTAACATGTGATAAATAAGGGGTTGACTGACCCCATGATTTATGAAAGCCATTATGGCAATGTTGGACAAAAACATTTATGAGGAGACATAAAATTAACCATGGTTAAATCAAAGTAACCTTGATTAGGTTTAAACTAACCATGATTAGGATAAATTAACCATGATTAGAGTTAAATTAACTATGATTAGTGTTATAGGATAATTCCTCATATTTTTCATTTACTATTGAAAGTAAAAATTACATGTGAATGGACCAAAATATCCTCAAGTAGGAATTTATTTCCTGTTCACCCATGGTGATTAAATTTGCTTTTATGGACTAAGGGGGAATAATTTGCTTCACTAACCCACTTTTAAACATTCAATCAAGCTCAAAAAACCTACTCTTAACTCCAAATCTTCCTAAGATCCAAAAACCTACACAAAGCTTAAATTTCCATCTTTGTGGTTTAAGCCATATTAAGACAAGTAAACAAAGCCCTGCCACCATCTCTTTGAAGATCTTGTATGGATCACAATAGATCCACCTCAAAGACACATCGGATCCTTTTCTATGTCTTCAAAAAGTAGAGATTTTTTACCTTAAATTTTTTGAAGTCTTTTACTAAATGGTTTTGATCTATTATCTTTATTTTTTGTGCATATCTTTCTAAACTATATGGGTCCATTTTTCTTATCCAAAATTTTCAAGTTTTTTTAAATAAGCATCATGAAATTTTTTGAGTGATTTTGAAAGTCAAAAGGAGGTTTTAATGGATTAAAGTACTCCTTGATGCTTTTAGAAAAATTTAATTGGTTAACATTTTTTAAAATTAATTTTAAGTATTGTGGGAATATTTGAGATGTTTTCTTTAAGTGTTGGAAGATGTTCAAGTAGAAGATAAATAGAGCTTATAAAAAATATGATGAATCTTAACTTGTTTTACTTGAAAACAATTATATGTTGTCTTTTTCTCCTTAAAGTTGTAAGTTTGTTCATATCTTTATTAAAAGTTCTAATATTGAACTTATAATTCTAGATCTGGAACTATATAATCATAACTTTAAAATATTATAAAAGTTAGGTCACAAAAGTTAAAACTTAACTTCAAAATTGGATCTTAAAGCTACTAAGAGTATGGGTGGATACATAGACTTAGAAGTTGAAGGAGACATTTCACCCCTAGATCCTTGCTTCTTTTGATCTACATACCTTTCCCTAAGCTATCTTGATAGAGATCCAATTAGCCTATCTAAACAATCCTAGTATGTAGTTTTTGGATTTAATTCAAGGATGAATCCTTTTGAAGATGGAGAGAATAATAGAGATTCAATTATCCTACTTAAAGACTCCTTATATGCAATTTTGGCCCAAATCAAAGTCCTGATGTTACTTGTACAAGTTCAAACAATTAAAGATCCTAGATGAGAGTGAACATAAAGAGTTATCATACTCAAATATTTATAATTAAATATTTGAATTTATTATATACGAATCTACTTAAGATTTATAATTGATTGACTATAAAATATGTTAGGATTTGATATTGATTTAAGAGTGATCTATTTTAATTATTTGCAAATAAAATTATGATTTTAGATTGATTTGTGATTTAATTAGGATTTCTTTATGATTTGTTATTTGTTTTTATTATTAGATTTTTTTTTAATTTAGGCCAATTATATTTTCTATATAATAGAGCTTAGGAATCCAGTGTAAGACAAGTTTCATGAATCTTTAAGAGTTTTCATCCCCATGTGAGTATATTCCCTTGGTTCTTGGGCAAAGAACTATGCTTGATAACGTTGGTTCTTCTAGCAAGTAGTGGTAAAGGTCACATTTCTTTTTGATAACTTTGATGCTCTCCAACAGGTTACAATTTTTTGTCAGATTCCTTTAATCTATCCTGCTCTAATTCTCAAGATATTCCAAACTAATGTTTCTCGCATTCTGATTCATTCCATGACAAGTGAATCATATCATAAGGTACCCAAGCTTAGGCTCTTGAAAATTAGGTGTTATCTATCTTTTATATTTTTTTTATTATCATTGTAAAAAAAAGTTTGTTTGAAGGAAAAAAATAATGATACTACTCGTACAAGTTCAAACAATTGAAGATTTAGGATGAGAGTGTAGCATGAAGAGTTATCATAATCAAATATTTGTACCAAAGATTTAAATACATTATATACATATGTAATTAAGATTTGAAATTAATTTGCTTTAAGTTATAGTAGGATTTGATATTGATTTATGAATAATTTATTTTAGTTATTTGTAAATCAAATTAAGATATTAGATTAACTTGCAATTTAATTAGAATTTTTGTAGGATTTGTTATTTTTTTTATATTATTATATTTTCTTTCAATTTGGGGAAATTAGGATTTCTATATAATGGAGTTTAAGGTTTCCATGTAAAAATAGTTTGATGAATAATCATACTTAGTTTTGAGAGTTTTCATCTTCCTATGAGTTGATTCCCTTGGTTCTAGGCAAAGAACTATCCTTGATATTGTTGGTACTTCCAGCAATTCGCGGTAAGGGTCATGTTTCTCTTTGATAAATTCGATGCTCTATGGCATGTTGCGGTTTGTGTTGGGTATATCCTATCATGATTCTCAAGACATTCCAAATTAACATTTCCATATTTCGATTAATTTCATGAAGGGACCCTAAAATTTCATACAAGAACTCTTTAGATGGGCTAATTGGATCTCTATCAATTGATAATTCTTTTATTTGTACTCTTATCTCAGATACTCAATTGTTTGAACTTGTACAAGTAACATCAGGATTATGTTATCTCTGCTTGAATTTTACCTTCTTTGATCAAAATTGCATACAATGAGTGTAAACACCTATTTATGTCCGAGACCCCCAACCATTAAAATTAAAAAAAAAAGAAGTCCAAAAAGAAAATAAAAAAAATACATATTTCAAAAATATTAATCAAAATCAGAAAATTAAAAATCAAAGATAAAATAATCAAAATAAACGTCAAAAATAAATAAAGAAAGAATATGAAAATTAATAAAAATCTGAAAATAGATAAAAACTAAATAAAAAAGGAAAATCTAAAAACAGAAAATTAAAATAATAATAATAAAAAAAAAAAAAAAAATAATATATAAAAACTAAAAAAACTAAACACAAAAAAAAAGCAAAAAGCAAAATAGAAGTTACATAAACAGAAAAGCGGGAATTTCAAATGGGGTATAAAAGAAGGGAAATGTTGTAGGAAAGGGGGGATCCATCTTGATTTTGGGAGATTTTTCCAGAAGGGGAAGGAAGAGTTTTTCTCTCTGTTACTCTGAGGCCTGAAGCCTACATTGATCTCTCAAGAAATCTGGAATCACGTCATCATCTTTTTCCAAGAAGGAGGATCTTTTCGAGTGAGGAAACAGTTCTGCATCCGGGAGCGAAGAAATCAACCTCAATTGGGTCTCCAGGGGAACCTTCTTGGAAGAAGAGACATGATTCACAGCATCTCAAGTTCTCTGCTAAGGTCTCCAGGTAAGTCTATAATCGCATCAATCAACAATAATCATTTCGTGTCTCTGTGATTCATGAAAAAAATTGTATTAGAGTCAAGGAGGATCATCGCTTACATTTAGACATGGTGATTACGTTTTACACTCAAGGCTAGAAGATAGATAAAATGAATCTAAGAATCATAATTATGAGGGTCCAAGCAATTCTGATTCTTTGAGATTGGTGCCAAACAGTGTTGAATTATACGAATCTGAAAAGAAACCTGCAAGATATGAGGTCCTCAAACAATCTCTTGTCATCGTTTAGTACGCCTCTACTCCTATTCTAACAGTTTTGATATTGGATTATAGTTGAATCATTCTGATTTAGAATTTGCTGTTTCAAGATAGAATTGCCTAGATGCACCATAGGTAAACGATCCATTATTTCTGGTAGTGAAGATTGGTATCTCCAAAGAATTTGATTCGGACATGAAACTCTGTATTGGAGCAGAGTGAGATCACCAATCCATTCCCACGCCTGTGGTTCGGCGGACGCAAAGCCTGAGTTGGGTAAGAATGTGTGATAAGCGCTCCCCCTCGGGTAGGCACAAAAAAAAAACTCAACCATATAGAGGAAGAGATCGAGCCATTACTCACCTGGAATCCATAAAACTTGATAGCTGAAATGACTACACCAAGGGAGTAAGGTGAACCTGCTAAATTTTGGTTTAGTTTCGTCACAAAGGACTTGCAGGGCAGTCACTAAACCACCCTCATTCAGCTTTGGCCTGTTCTGAGCAGTATTGGTAATGCCTCCATTTATCAAATTCGAAGGATGTGTATGCTGTGTGATACTTCCCGAAACTGCAATGACCCCTCTGAGGTGTACCAAACCAGGATGGTTTCTGATTCTTGTGCATGGCATGCACTTGTACGAATTCTTGCATGTCTTGGTGAAATCAGGTAAATGGCACCAAGGTTGAGACTCAGTAATCGTCCATCCTCGAAGCTTCCCCTTATGAAGGACCAGGTCAAGGGTTGAAAGGTTGGGGACGTTAATATGTTTGGCACTATGCCAAAACTGAGACCCTGGACCGCCTGTTAATAGCATGATTATGAACTCGGTGTCCCTCTTTGAGTGAGCCAAAAATTTAAACTTGTACATAACCTTGTAGAAATCCTAGCAAGTGAGTGTAGGATCCTGAAGGTTGTTACTTGCCAAAACCAAAGGGAAAATCAGCCTCGTGCATGGGATGAAGGCTGTTTGCAAAAGACAAAAAATGTGGGCCCCGCTGTTGAACTGTGTTTGGGCAGTGAGATAAACATAGCCCACGTTTAGATAAAAAGGAAAGAATGCAATGTTATGAACATTGGGTGGCTCAGTTGGTTAGATGCTTCCCCTACACTCAGTGACATGGGTTCGAATCACCTCACCTCACTTTACCATTTTATTGAAAAATTCCCCCCTTTTCGTCACGTGCAAGTCACATGCCCTGACCAAAGCCATGCAAGCCAAAAATTCCAGAATTAAAAATTTCATAAAAAATTCTAGAATAAAAAATTTCATAAAAAATTCCAGAATTAAAAAATTTAATAAAAAATTCCAGAATTAAAAAAATTAATAAAAAATTTCAAAAATAAAAAAATAATAAAAAATTCCTGAAATTCAAAAAAATTTCATAAAAAATTCCTGAAATTCCAGAAATTTATAAAAAATTCCAGAATTAAAAATTCAATAAAAATTCCAGAAATTCAAAAAAATAATAAAAAATTCCAGAAATTCAAAAATTAATAAAAAATCCAGAAATTAATAAAAAAAATCAAAAAATTAATAGAAATTCCAGAAATTAAGAAAATTAATAAAATTAATAAAATTTCAGAAAATCCATAAAAATTAATGCAAAGTTCCAAAAATTAAAAAATTCCAAAATTTCTAAATAATTACGTTAAAACTCCAATTATTCTAAAGGTCAAAGAATGAAGCTTTCTTTTATTCAATGATCAACGTCATTTGCGAATTATTTCTGTTTCGAAAAATTTAAAAATCTTTTTCTAATATTTTGGGATTCTTAAGTATCACGCAATGGACTCTAAATGGGAGTGCAAGTTTTACTCATTATTCAACATTTAGTAGTTCATATAGGTCTCCGTGCTTTAGCCGCCTCTGCCTTGTGCATGAGTGGACTTGAGGTCCCCTTCAAAACTTTAAAAATCTCTTTTTTTCTAATATTTTGGGATTATAGGTCTCAACGATGGACTCTAAATGGGGAACGCGTTTACCTCGCTGCTCAACATTTAGTAATTGCATAGGTCCCCGTGCCGCCTTAGCTTCGCTCAGCCTTGTGCATGAGTGGACCAGAAATCCCTTCCAAAGATAAAACCTTCAAAAAACAAAATCTTCAAATACTCTCTTTAAAGCACTTTCGAAGGTCAAGCCTTCAAAACCAACCAGAACTACGTAAGCCTTGAGTTTCCCATTGCACCGGAGAATACGTAGGAGCAGGATCAAGTCCTGTCAGGCTAACCACCATCAAATATTTATTTCCACTCTAATAAAAGGGATCAAATCATTTTTCGAATAATCACACACTCGGGTTTAAGGGTACTGCTTTTCGGAACAGCAGCCGAGTGGGTGCCTAACACCTTTCCCCACTCGAACCGACTCCCGAACCTAAATTTCTTCTTGAGTCGTGTTTTTCCAAATCTTTTCCCTAAATAAAAATTTGGTGGCGACTCCACTTTAACAATCAAATCATTCATTTTTCAAAATTTGATGAGTCCGCTCTCGTCTTTTGATTAGTTGCGACTGTATGGCGACTCAGGTGGGACTTTAGAGAGTCAAGCCCATTCAATTGAGTGTGTCATAATTGATCTCTTTCTTGTTTATTTGCACGATTTCTTTCTCTTTTTTTTTTTGCACGATTTATTTATCTGTTTACTTATTTGTTGTTCCCGTTTGTTTATTCTCTCGTATAACCCTAGGATAGACAAACAATAAATTGATATATATATCTCAGTGCAATTTCCCCAATTGTAGGTATCCCAAATTATGTGCTGCCCTCATACATTGCATATACATTTATCAGAGTGGCCCTACACCCTGTCTCAGTGCTACCTAGGATAAAGGGATCTAATGGTGTCCACGTTGGGGCCTACGTCCTGTGTGGCTATCACGAAAATCCCCAGTTAGATCCTATTCATAATGCCCCACAACCAGGCTACTTTCATCGTTGTGGCAAGCATTATGGACCGGAACTTGGCTCGTGACCTTTATACCCTTGGGATTAATAACCACCTTTCAGAGGTTCATATAAAAAGGACATAGATCCTTAAGACAGTAACCCACACAAAAGAAAGCTTAGGGGCACACACTTTTCAAATACCAAAGTTCATTGCTCGCAACATTTAGTTGAACCAAACCATCAAGTGGCAAAAAGGAGTTGAAAGCCAATTAGGGGATACAAAAATCAAATCAAGATAAAAATCAAGAAAACAAACTAGAAGGAGAAAATTCTAGGAAAATTAGAAAAAATATTTTGAAAATATTGAAAAGACTAAAAAAAAAAAAAAAAAAGGGTTTAAAAGACGTTTTAGAAATAGAAAATTAGGAAAAATAATCTTTTGAAAATACTGAAAAATATAAAAAGATTTAATAGGAGAGAAAACGAATTTTGCCAAAAACCTAAAGAACGCTTTCTAGAAAGATTTCAGTAAAGATAAAAGATTTTCAAAACAAAACTAAAGGCTTTTTAGCAAAACAAAAAATACCAAAACTCCTAAAACAAATTCTTAAAAATCAAGAATAAATAAATAAAGAAACTCTGATTTATTTTCAAAATAGTCCAAACTTCAAATCTCTAAAACTTATTTGTGCATGATATTCATTCATTCATCCAAATATAAATTTATCGTAAAAAAAGAGAAAAAATTTCAAGAAAAATCATTCCATACCTTTTTTTGTTCATACTCACTATATTAACATCTTTATCATTCATGATTTCGCATTCAAACCATTTCTCAAAAAATTAATTTTTAACTTTATCAAAAATTGGAGAAAAACTGACTTCCTCGAGCATCCCATAGACCAGGTCACGCCTCAAGAATCATGGAGTGAGGTGGGAGAGACAAGAATCGTGGAAGGACAGAGAGCTTTGAGATGTGAACTCTAAAAGATCAAGTGGGCTAGACTGATGGAGGCCACTCAATCATCAAAACAAAGGAGGCAAGGGAATCCCTACCGAGAATCGGACGACCCAACACATCCTCCCCGGCTTCACTCCATCATTATTAACTATGCCTCCTTCAATCGAAGGAGTTCATTATGGGTTTCCTCATAGGCATGCACCCTCATACAAATCATACACAAGCCTAAACACAAGCCCAAACACAAAATCAAACACACAACCTACCTCCAAACACCACCTCACAAGCTCACCGAACACCGCTGGGGGGAATGCATCCTATGTTAATTCAAGAGCCACACCCTACTACATACCATTTTTTCCAACCTCACCATACGCCCGAGGAATACCCGGGTCATCCTTCGAATGAGGACGTGAAAAAGTGGAGAATCCTAGAGGACAGGATCCGGGCAATTGAGGGAAGCACTTATGAAAGTCAAAGACGCAAATCGATCCGTGCTCGGGTTCCCGGCATAGTGCAATCCCCTCCCAAATTCAAGGTTCCACTCCGAGAAGATCGAGGAACTAGTCGCCCGACGAGCCATCCGTGCCATGTATTTCGAGGAAGATGTCTCCTTCCATGCACAATCGATAAGCGTTTGTCCATTTCTTTCAAGAGGCTTTTAAGGGGACTATCGCTAACCGGTATACATAGCTAGAAATGACCCACATCCGTTCGTGGAGGGATCCTGACCGAGGCCTTCCTCAAACAACACCAAGACAACGTGGAGATGGCTCCGATCGAACCCAACTCCGAAAATGGCCAAGAAAGGGGGATGAGACCTTCAAGCAAGATGCTCGAAGATGCAGAGGAGTTGGCCGCTCAAGTCACAACCTCCATTATCCGAGAAAGAGCCGGGTCGACACATTCATCGACACACTCCAAGATCCTTTCTATGACAAGATGATTGCGTGTGACTCCTAGCTTCTCTTTATGTCGTCATCATTGGAGAAAGGATCGAGGGTGGCAGGCACAAATCGAGGAAGAATCACGCACAACGCCCAAAAGATTGGACGCCTCTATAGAAAAGAAGAGGGGTACGCTATAATGTAGCTTCTCGGTCAAGGACAAAAGATACCCTCCGATGGCACTTTTATGGACCACTGGTTTCCAACCACCATATACACCTGGCCACCATATCCTTACGTTGCCACCGCCTTACCAAACCGCCTCTATCCACCAACTTACAATTACCCAACGCAAACCCGACCGCCACACCATACACGGTCCAAATACAAGCCATGAGCTCAAATTCTAGCCAAAGTCGAAAAGGAGAAAGATCCCGTCCAGTTGATCCAATTCCATGACCTACACCGAGCCGCTACCTCAGTTAATCCAGATCTCCTTGGTGGTTCCTTACTCTCTCGAAACCTCAAGAACCACCATACCCTAAATGGTACGATGCCAATGCCATATGGGCTACCATGCGGGTACATCTGGTCATTCTATCGAAACGCAGTTTCTCAAGCATAAGGCAAGGCCCCGATTGATGCTAAACGGCAGACTTTGGGAAATCGCTCCTAATCCAAGTGTCGAATCATGAGAGCTCATCCGCCGGCTAAGAAATGAGAATAGACGAGCAAGCCTTGCTTTGTACAAATCAAGCTATCGAGGAAGATCATCCAAGATTTGTCATACTTTTCAAAATCACTCTTTGTAAATAAATCTTAATGAACATTTTTCATGTTTCTCGAGCACGTGCTTTACATCATTTGGTCTTACTTTAAAATTACCATTCATTTTTTTATCCATTCAGCCTACCTTATTCCTATACCCTAAACAAAAAATACCGATTGGTGATAATGTCAGATCAATAAATAATCTTGAACGTCTAGTTAATTAAGCTCAAAGAGAAAAATCCCAATGAGGAAGTAGAATAACAACCAGGATTCTGATCACCATTCAAGGCGTATTGTCAAACAAAAATATCCTTACTGGAACCAAGTTTAAATCAGGAAAAATTAGGATGGAAGAAAAGATCCGCTGAATTGGGAAGCCTTAAATGATCCCAAGTAAGATCAATGTTCTGGGGTCCGTACACAAAATTCAAGAAAAAGGAAAGACCCTACTGATTAAAGTAAAAAATAATCGAAGCAAAATCAAGGTCAAAACATAAAATTCAAGAAGAAGAGAAGCCCGCCGGGATTAAAGCCAAAAATAATCCTGGCAAAAGTAGGGTTAAAGTTCAAAATAATGAATCGACAAAGTCATGATCAGAAAGGTCTTTAGGTTTCAACAACAAGAAAAAAATCGATCATATAAGAGCCCGCTTAGGTCGACAATCATCAGAAGACCTAAGGCAAAAGTTAGGGCACAATCAGCGTAAGGCCCGCTTAGGTCGGAAAATTCCGTAGGCTTACCTAGGCAAAGCAGGGCGCGATCGGCGTAAGGCCCGCTAGGTCGACAATCTTCAAAAGAGACCAGCAAAAGTTAGGGCACGATCAAACAAAAGCCTCGTTAAGTCAAGAATCTCAAGAACGACCTAGGCAAAAGTTAGGGCACAACCAAGCGAAAGGCCCGCTTGGTCGAAAACTCGTAAGGGCGACCTAGGCAAAAGTTAGGCACGATAATCAGAAGGCCCGCTAGGTCGAAAACACGTAAGAACCACCTAGGCAAAAGTTAGGGCACAACCAAGCAAAAGCCTGCTAGGGTCGAAAACCCGTAGGGTGACCTAGGCAAAGTTAAGGCAATAAGCTATAAGGCCCGCTTAGGTCATGACAATCTTCCAAAAAGAGACCCAGGGCAAAGTTAGGCATAATTCAAACAAAGGCCCGCTAGGTCTAAAAACCCGTAGCGCTTTACCCGGCAAAAGTCGTGGCAATACAAAAGACTCACAAGTTAAAAACTCAAAAGAACAACCCATGCAAAATTAAAAGCCAATATTATTTATTATCTCAAGAATTCTCATATCTTCCTAAACTGGGCAAAACTTCAAGTACTTTCATGCCTGCTTAATTTTGACAATCGAAATAAGTGAAAAGCGATTGACATTTTCTATCAAAGCGTGCCATTCAAGTAATCAACAACCCACATCTTTTTCTTATATCTTTTCCTTTCAAAATACACTCTTAAAACACCCTTTTGCAAACCTTCTTCCTTTCTTTTTCTATCATCAATTCATAGCATCCACTTTGCAGGTCACTTTAAACATATCATAAAGAGACGAAAATGTGCCGTAAAAAATAAAAAAGGATTGAATTTTGAAAAGTCATGACAAGTCTGATGAATCCTCGACCGCTAACAGACGACAGGATTGTTTCCCAAAGATTCATCTTCCTACCCACAACGCCATTAAGACGTAAGGAATATGTCTTATTCAATAATACTGACCACTGTGGGATCTCAAAGATCCTGACAAAAGCAAATTTACAGAATTGATCAAGAAAACTCCGAAATTGAGTCAATCCAACTCGTCCTGATTCTTGATTCTTTTCACACCCACTATGGAGTTGTCGAGGAAGGATGTGTCTAAAAATCAAAAAATCAAGAGAAACAAAAATTTTACACCATTTCATGGTTTGCATTCAATAACATCATTTATCAAAAATTATTTTCAAGCAAGAAATGAGAACCCCGTGATCATTTATTTCGCAAGCATCACAAATACCACATTCTTCTTCATTTATTCAAAGTATATACATAAGCATCTTTCATTCAAGCATTTTAACTTCATTTTCAAAAACTAATTAAGAACTAGGTAAAATTGCTACCAATCGATCATAATTAAAAGATTTCAAAGAGACAAACGCTTGCCCACTAAAAGAGAAGTCAATTTGAGGTCATCCTCAAATTCTCAAAAATCAACTCACAAACCGTGTGGGCAAAATGCTTTCCCACAAAAATACGGTTGAGATCAAATCATGTTCAAACATGGGCAAACGCCGCACTAATAAAGCTTCTAATTTAAAGGCCATCTCAAATTCAACCAAGAACAAAACTAGGGGTAACATTGCCTAGTTTAAATCAAAATAAAGTAATCCTCAATTCCTCAACGCGAAAATCAACCGCAAATCTTTCGCCATTGTAATTCAATTTCCGAGGTCATCCTCAAAATCAGTTCAAACCCAAACATTCCGATAATTCAATTTGAGGTCATCCTCAAATTCTCAATCAAGATTAAGGTTGGATGAACACTTGCCCAAAACAAATTCAAATTGGAAGCTGATCATAAATTCTTCAAACCTACAGAAAATCTAAAAGTAAACGATTGCTAAGAATCCAGTTCAGTAATCTCAATCCCTCAACCCCAATCAAGTTCAATAAGGAAAGTTGTCCGGAAAAATTCCAAGTCAAACTCATTGAAACATTCAAAGCCCAGAGGAGCAAGAAAACGATTGGCCCAAAATCATACTACTAAATCAGAGACATCTCTTGATTGCTCAATTTACAACTTGGGCAAAATGGTTAATACCACCCTAAATAATCATCAAGTGCCAAAAACCTTCAAGCGCATAGAATGCATCATTCATTGCGGGCTTATGTTGTCGCCATAACATCAAGATCTTTACATTCCTGGGCCAATCGCCTATGTTGTCAAAGGCAAGCATTACATCTTTGCATTCTTGCTCACTGCCTATGTTGTCAGGCCATAGCATTACATCTTTGCATTCTTGCTCACTTGCCTATGTTGTCAGGCCATAGCATTACATCTTTACATTCCTGCTCACTGCCTATGTTGTCAAGCCAAGCATTAGATCTTTGCATTCGCCACCGGCCTATGTTGTCGTGCCATAGCATCACATCTTTACATTTCTCGCCACTGCCTATGTTGTCGTGCCATAGCATTACATCTTTGCATTCTTGCTCACTGGCTCATATTGTCGTGCCATAGCATTGCATCTTTTACATTCTTGCTCATCGCCTATGTTGTCGTGCCATAAGCATTGCATCTTTGCATTCTCGCTCACTCGCCTATGTTGTCGGCCATAGCATTACATCTTTGATATTCTACTCACATGCATCTATGTTGTCGTGCCATAGCATTGCATCTTTGCATTCTTGCTCACTCGCCTATGTTGTCGTGCCATAGCATTACATCTTTACATTCTTGCTCACTGGCCTATGTTGTCGTGCCATAGCATTGCATCTTTACATTCTTGCTCATCGCCTATGTTGTCGGCCATAGCATTACATCTTCATTCTGCTCACTCGCCTATGTTGTCGTGCCATAGCATTGCATCTTGCATTCTCGTCATCGCCTATGTCGTCAGCCATAGCATCACATCTTTGCATTTCATTGCTCAGCGCCTATGTTGTCGTGCCATAGCATAGTCATCTTTACATTCTTGCTCACTGCCTATGTTGTCGTGCCATAGCATTACATCTTTTAGCATTTCTGCCATCGCCTATGTTGTCGTGCCATAGCATTACATCTTTGCATTTCTTTACCACTCGGGCCTATGTTGTCGTGCCATAGCATTAGCATCTTTACATTCTAAGCTCATCGCCTATGTTGTCGTGCCACAGCATTGCATCGTTTAGATTCTTGCTCGCCGGCCTATGTTGTCGTGCGCCATAGCATTGCATCTTAGCATTCATTGCTCACCGGCCTATGTTGTCGTGCCATAGCATTACATCCTTGCATTCCTCGCTCATGCCTCATGTTGTCGTGCCACAGCGTCTAGATCTTTACATTCTAGCTCGCCGCCTATGTGTGTCGCCATAGCATTTGCATCTCTACATTTCGTTAGCCTATGTTGTCGCTAATGCATTGATTTAGATTTACCGCTGTGCCTATGTTGTCGCCGCCTGTAGTTTAGATTTACCGCTCAGCCTATGTTGTCAGGCCGCCATAGCTTAGATTTATCGCCAGGCCTATGTTGTCAGTGCCATGTAGCTTAGATTTATCGCTTTCATGCCTCATGTTGCCAAAGCCACCCGTAGCTTTAGATTTACTCGTTTCGTGCCTATGTTGTCGTGCCGCCATGTAGTTTATCATCACAGCCTCTCGTTGTCGTCGCCAGTAGTTTAGATTTACTCGCTTTCTCAGTGCCTATGTTGTCGGCCGCCTAGTAGCTTAGATTTACCGCTTGTGCCTATGTTGTCAAAGCCGCCCATAGCTTAGATTTATTGCTTTCGTGCCTATGTTGTCGTGCCACCATAGTTTAGATTTCATCGCTTAGCCTATGTCGTCAAAGCCGCCATGTAGTTTAGATTTACCGCTCAGGCCTATGTTGTCAGTGCCGCCATGTAGCTTAGATTTATCGCTTTTCGTGCCTATGTTGTCAGCCGCCTATGCAGTTTAGATTTATCGCTTCGTGCCTATGTTGTCGTGCCGCCCTAGTAGTTTAGATTTATCGCTTGTGCCTATGTTGTCGTGCCGCCTCTAGTTTAGATTTACCGCTTTCGCTGCCTATGTTGTCGTGCCATGCCATCGCTAGTATTAGATTTATCGCTTGTCGTGCCTATGTTGTCAGATGCCCACTCGTAGTTTAGATTTATCGTCTCGTGCCTATGTTGTCGTGCCGCCTCGTAGTTTAGATTTATCGTGCCAGCCTATGTTGTCAAGCCGCCTGTAGTTTAGATTTATCGCTTTCGTGCCTATGTTGTCGTGCCGCCACGTAGCTTAGATTTACCGCTTTCAGTGCCTATGTTGTCGTGCCACCCTCTAGTTTAGATTTATCGCTTTCAGGCCTATGTTGTCAGCCACGTAGTTTAGATTTATCGCTGTCGGCCTATGTTGTCGTGCCGCCACGTAGTTTAGATTTACCGTCATGCCTATGCTGTCGGCCGCCATGTAGTTTAGATTTACCGCTTCAGGCCTATGCTTGTCAGCCGCCATGTAGTTTAGATTTATCGCTTTCTGTGCCTATGTTGGATGCCGTTGTAGTTTAGATTTATCGCTTTCAGCTCATGTTGTCGCCATATAGTTTAGATTTACGCTTTCACCTATGTCAAGTTGCCATGTAGCTTAGATTTCTTTTTAGGCCCATGTGTCGTGTTGTAGTTTAGATTCTACCGCTTTTAGGCCTCATGTTGTCGAACCGCCATGTAGCGTAGATTTATCGTACTTTTAGGCCTATGTTGTCGTGTCGCCGTAGTTTAGATTTATTGCTTTTAGGCCTCATGTTGCCATGCTATCGCGTAGCTTAGATTCTTACTGCTTTAGGCCTATGTTGTCGAGGCATCGCTGTAGCTTAGATTTACTCGCTTGTAGGCCTCATGTTGTCGGGCTCGCCATGTAGCTTAGATTTACTTGCTGTAGGCCTATGTTGTCGAGGCCGCCACGTAGCTTAGATTTCTCGCTTTCGTGCCTATGTTGTCGAGCGCCGCCACGTAGTTTAGATTTATCAGGCTGTGCCTATGGCGTCACGTAGTTAGATTTTGCCGCACCTACGTTGTCAGCCGCTATAGTTTAGATTTACTCGCTGTGCTCATGTTGCGTGCCGCCATGTAGTTTAGATTTACTACTTGCCTATGTTGTCGTGCCACCCTAGTTTAAATTTACTACTTTCGGCCTTTGTTATCGGCCTCCACATCGTAGTTTCTTATAACTTCAAGACAAAAAAATCAAACCGTGAGACTCACACATAGGCTTTGTAATCCCAGGGTGATATAAGATTCTCGAGGTCATCACGCAAGATCACGACATAATTCGTTTACGTCTTTACCCATTTCTTATCATGATAATACTAAAAATACTTCTCGATTATCTCGAGAAAGATGAGTAAAGAGGGCAAACCTGTAAACACTCCATTACGTTCGAGGCCCTAA
>JAMKYM010000073.1:0-206220 GCA_026541065.1 Canavalia ensiformis
CTTAGAAAAACATATTTCAATTATTGATAGATTCTTACTTAAATCTTATCATAATAACAACATAAAAACCGATCAATATGAGATTCCTGGTTCAAGCATAAACCAAACCTACCAATCTAAGATCCTTGATTCATAGATGGGAGAAAACTGGATTAACCTGTTATGGGATCAATTTGGAGATCATGCTATCGTGCTAAGATCAGTGAATCTGTTTCTTTCTCCTCGGAAAACTGTTCTTGCCCCTTTATCACTTGTGAGAACCTCGTGATGAGAGCCACCCTTGCCAACTCCCGAACGGTGATCGCCTTTGGTCTAGAGCCACTAGAACAGAGCACCTATCCTTCAAAAGGTCCTCTTTGAGAGGTCTTTTGCCGCAGCCTTGCCTCTTGTCAAGAGCCTTCTTGCCTCTCTATCCTTGAGTCTCTTAGAGTTCTTGGAGCTTTCCTTTCCAGCATCCTTTTTTCGAAATTTTCTCTCTTCTGCATCCTTTTTTTTCGTTTTCCTCTCTATTCTTTCCATTTCCTTTTTCAATTTGTTTTTTATTTTGTTTTTAGTTTTTTTCCATTTTTAATTTGTTCCATTTTTTTTTTGTTTTTTTAGTTTTTCCATTTTTTATTTTCTTTTTCAGTTTTTTTGTTTTGTTTTAATAATATATTTTTTAGTTATTTATTTTTTATTCTTTTTCTTTATTTTTCTCTCTTTTTCCGTTTTTAATATTCATTTATTTTTATTAGTTCTCTTTTTTTATTATATTTTTTATTTCTCATTTTTTCATATTTTATGTTTTTACTTCTTTTTATTATTATTATTATTATTATTATTATTATTATTATTATATTTTTCTTAAAAAAAATTTTTTTCTTTTTATTCCCTTTTTTTATTCTTTGTTCTCTAATTCTATTTACTATTTATTTTTCTATTTTTTTCCAAAAAAATTTATTCTATTATTATTATTATTATTGTTTTCCAATTTTATTTTTAATTTTCTATCACTTTACTTCATTTTTGTCTTCTATTTTTATTATTTCGTTTTTGTTTTGTTGTTTTCTGTTTATTTGTATTTTTCTATCTTCTATCTTTCTGGTTGTTAATCTTAGCATTCATTTCTTATTTAAATTATTCTTGGTTTCTTGATTAATTTTAAAAAATGGGGCCTCAGACATAATTGAATGTTTACATCGAATCTCCAAAATCACTCTAAATCAATCTAAGTCCAGAAAACCCTAACCTTACATCTTAAGCCTAAGTCTCCATCTTTGAGACTTAAGTTAAAACAAAGCCTTAAGCACTAAGCTCCACCACTTTCATTTAGAGAACCTTGGGAACCAACCAGGAGGGGGGACAAGGAGTAGCCATCATAGCCCCACCATCACTACACAAAGTCACCATCAAGTAGGATCTTTCTACTTTGTCTTTTTAAGATTTAAACTTGATTTTTATGGTTTAATTTTCTTTCTTTTGTGGATCCTTTCTCTAAAATTCATGGATATCCTTTTGTTTTAACTTATGTGGGCTCAAGAATGCATTTGAACTGTTCAAAATAAGCACCATCATTTTTTAGAGATTTTTTGAGAAGAAAAATAAAGTTTGGTTGGTTTAAAGTGCTTCCAAGTCACTTAGAAGAAATTTAATCGATGCAAATTGTTTTAAAACCTATTTTGAAGCTTTGGGATGTTTTTGAGAACTCATGAGAAAATTTTTTGCAGTGTTCTTGGTAGGAGATATATGGATCTTAGAGTAGATCTTGTGGATCTACACTTTGTTGTATGGAAAAAATGTTATGTTGCATGTGTTTATACTTAAGGTTTGAAAGTCGTGATTTTTCTACTTATGGTGGACTTTTGCAATCGCTGGACTAGATCTGGACTCATGAACATAATTGTTAAAAAATGAAATAAAAATTATTGTCTAAGTCCCAAAATCTTCCTTTGGGCATATATTTAAAAGTTATTAGGTAAAAGTTGGAAATTTGGACCATAAAAATGGCATAAGCTTTACAAGGCACTCAAGACTTATTTTGGCCACCACCCATGCTGTGGACTTTGAACAAAACATGTATGGACCAAGAGCCTAAGGTGCTGCAAGTACACAAAATTAAGGAACCAAGTTTGTATGTGAAGAAAAATTGAAAAGATGACCTTGGCAAGCCAAGGGAGGCATTCGGCCATTCAAGAAAACACAAGGATAAAATTGTTGTAAATTTTCATAAGTGACATAAATCATGTAATTAGATTACAAGCGAAGTAAATCAACCTTTGAATAAAAAGAATTTGAACTAAAAATGGCCAAAAATCTCTAGGTGTGCATTCGACCACCTTTGAGCAACTTAAGGAAAAATAAGCTTAAAAATTGGTTAAAGGTGTACTAAGGGCTCTTATTAAGTAAATGAATTAATTAGAGGTATAATTATCACTTAATAAGGGCTAAGTCTATAATAACCAACATAGATAAAATAAGGAGAAGTCCATAATTAATGGTAAAACTAGAGTCCAAGAAGGCATAAAATTAGTGTGAACACCCAATTATGTCCGAGGCCTCCAACCATTAAATTAATTAAGAAATCAATGATAATTTCAATAATAAATAATAAACAAAGAAGCGGAGAAATAAAATAAATGGAAAAGCAAAAAATAGATATAGAAAGACAAACAAACAAAAGAAAATGCCAAAACAGAGAAACAAATAAAGTAAATTAAATAAGAACCAAAATTAAATAAAAAGTCAAAAAGATAAGTAAATAAAAATAGAAAATGAGATAAAAATAATAAAATCAAAAACATATGCCAGAAATAGAATAATAAATAAACAATAATAAAAGTAAAAAAATAACGAATAATAATAATAATAATAAAAATAATGAATAATAATAATAATAATAAAAATAATGAAAATAAAAATAAAAGTTAAAATACAAAAATAATAAAACAGAGAGGTTAAAAAGAAAATGTGAATAAGTAAATAGATAAAATAAATAAAAGGATATAAATGAAAAATGACAAACAAAAATGGCAAATAAAATGCGGATGTTAAAATGGAAATGGACAAACGAAAGAAAAAGAAAAAAGAAAAAAGTAAAAGGAAACCAAAAATGGGAGGCAGAGCAAATAAGGGAAAAGAAAAAGGGAGGAAGAGCGCGATAAAACCCTTATAAGTAGGGAAAGAAGGAAGGGTTTAAGGGTTCCTTGTTTGGATTTTGGCGAGGGTGAGCTTCTGGAAAAAATAGGATAGAGAGTGCTCTCGATTGAGGGAGAGTTTTTCTCACAGCTTCCGAGAGCGATTCGAATTCTTCCGTTCTGAATTATTGATTTCTTATCCTCCGCGGCGGCCGATTGAGTTTCCAGTAAACCAAGAACCTCGTCGCTATAGGCTAACACCAGTTTCACGCAAGGGGAGCAGCTCCAGTGGTAGTAATTCTCGTGTCCCCAAGGTTAGCTTCCTTCTTTCTCCATTGCTGGATTACGTTAGTTTATGAGTCGAATTACTCCACCTCTGTAATGCTATCGGCAATCGCGTATGAACAAAATTAGATACCTAGCTGCACTGTTGAAAATCTTACTGAAAATCTCTATAAGTCAATTGGACGCTAAGCCTTGGTCTTGTGCGACGAACAAAATGTATAAATAAGATCGCGATCTAGACGTTGAGAATACCATAAAATACTCCGATCGTAATTAAACTAAAAGCTAAAAGAAAAATGATGAACGAACTGCTGGATGTGGGAGATTGCTTGAGAACTTGGCACCGATTGGTTGAGGAGAGAAAAGATCCGACGGACGACTGGGGAATCAAGTAAATCGGTAATAATCAAGCCGGAGCCACGGCGGAGCATGCACCTGCTACGGTGTTAGAAGCTCTGTTTCAGGAAGAAACAGAGCAAGCAGTTGAACCAGGGAACGCTAGGCAGAGTCCCGTGAAATGGCTCGATGGTGCGACAATTCATGTCTGAAGGTCGGAGAGCCTCTCGCGAGTGGAGACCTTACCATTCTCCGACGAAGTATACCAAGACGCAGTCACGCTCCGAGCTCTCGACGGCGTTAATGGCGGATTCGCTCAAAGCCGATCCGAGCAGGCGCTGTCATTCCATGGCATAGGACCGGAAATAAGCTACTCCCATCATCATAGTCCCGCTCGCGTACCTTCCTCTGTGTTTTTATCTTTCTCCCCTACTTCCCTGCAACTCCTGAGAAGCGCGCCACTAGTTTCACCGGACGAGAGGCGTAAACTGAGAGACTCGCCGTCGTGGCCGACGCCTGCAACCGCCTCGTGTTCTAAATTCGAGAGCCAAACGTTTCGACCCCCCTGCCGTGTCGAAGCTTCCGACGCGGAACTCCCCCCGAAGCTCGTCGCCACCGTGTTCAAGGCTCGATAGAAGGACGTGGTCGCCGAACCAGAATCCCGGCGTGTGAGGTGGCTGGTTTGCTCCAGTGGGGTCGCGACAAAGCTCCCGACGATGAAGCAAACATGGAACCCAGATTCCGGTGAGCTTCATCCATTCACAAGACCACCCAAATAGAGAGAACGCCGCCGCTGAGACTGCAATCGATGGAGTCAAGCAACCTGCAAGACTCCCGATCACGTCGGAGAAATGTCAAGCCATGCACAAACATGTTCCATCAGAAATTGCCAACAGACCCCCATGATTTCCTTAATTGCAAATTTAACCCCAAAATTCCTGTAATTAGAATTTAACCCTCATATTTTCCCTATTTGCAAGCTGACCCCTGTATTTTCCCTATTTGCAAACTGACCCTTGTATTTTCCCTATTTCCAAACTGACCCTTGTACTTTCCTAATTTACTAACTGACCCTGCCTCTCTCTAAAATGCAAGATTGACCCATATACTTCCCATAATTCTAATTTAACCCCCCAAATTTTCCATAATTCTTATTTTACCCTAAAATTTTCCTTAATTCTAATTTTACCCCGAAATTTTCCATAATTCAAGTTTAACCCCATACTTCCCGTACTCCCAATTAAACCCCTGTGCTTCCCCAAATTTCAAACAAAATTTTATTTCTCTTCAAATTCCTTGTCCAATACTCAAAATAAATTCTCCTTTTTGACTCTTTTCTTCAAATAAAATTAAATTAAACTTTGAGTTTAATCCTCCTTCTCTTAAATTTCCAAATCAACTTCAAATTCTTTTCCTCAAAATTATCAAGTCTGAGTCATGCTTATCCTTGATCAAGTGAAGATTCATTCCCTTAAACTCAAAATCAAATTCACTTCAAAACAAATTCCTTTTTTCATATCAAGTCATTCCTTTTCTTATCTTTATTATATTCAAAAATAAAGTTCTTTTTCAAATTTTTTGGGATCTTCGGTCTCACGCAACGGGCTCTAAACGGGGAATTGGTGGTCCACCCTTGTTTGATGTTTAGTAGCTCGTATGGGCCCCCGTGCTGCCTTATCCGCCTCGGACCTTGTGCATGAGTGGACTAAAGGTCCTTTAAAAAATAAAGTTCTTTTTCAAATGTTTTGGGATCTTCGGTCTCACGCAGCGGACTCGAAACGGGAACTGGCGGTCCACCTGCTGTTCGACGTTTAGTAGTTCGTGTGGGTCCCCGTGCTGCCTTAGTCGCCTCGGACCTTGTGCATGAGTGGACTGAAGGTTCCTCCAAAAAATGAAAATCTTTTCAAAATATTATATTCCCTTTAAACACCTCTGAAGGTCAAGCCTTCACAAACCAGAACTATGTAAGCCTTGAGTTTCCCATTGCACCAGGGAATACTTAGGAGTAAGATCAAGTCCTGTCTGGCTAACCACCATCAAGTTATTTATTTTCACATTAATTAAGGGATCAAGCATCTTCAAAAATCATACACTCAATTTAAGGGTACTGTTCCTTGTAACGGGCGAGTGGGGTGCCTAACACCTTCCCCACCCGTAACCGACTCCCAAACCTAAATCTCTTCCTCGAGTCAGGGTTTTTTCCAAGTATTTTCCCTTAAATAAAAATTTGGTGGCGACTCCGCACCTAACCCAATGAAAATTCATTTTCAAACTTTTAGCGAGTTCGTCGTCTCGTCGGAATTACGGTTGCGACAATTAGTAACCAAAGTTGAACCATGACTTAGGTGGAGGAAGGATTGTCAATTCAGCCATGACCTTAGAATTAGGGGAGAAGACCTTAAAATCCACTAAACTTGGTCAAACTTGAGGTCTAAACTTTAAGTACAAGAACTGGTCAACCTATGTAAACTAAGGTTAACAATAGAAACACTAAAGCTTTGAAGGTGGTGTTTGACCATTATGCATTTAATTAGCCAAGAAGTAGTTTTAATTCCTAACTTGACTAAATCTAGGATCCTTAGCAAGTAAGCATAATGGATTAAAAGTGTAAGAAAGCCTTAAGGTAGTCCAAGGGCTCATTCATCCACTTTAGGTAAATGGATCTAGGGTTAAAAATATGGTACCTTAAGTCTAAGGAGTGGCATTCGGCCACCATGGAATTAATTAACCAAAAAGGAGTTTTAATTCTTAAATAGATTTAATCAAGGATCCTAGGCATGTAAGTATAAGGTATTAAAAGTGTAAGAAGGTAATGACATAAGCTAAGAGACCATTTGGCCACTTTAGGATAAATTGACCTAGGAGGAGATTTAATTCTTAGCTACCTTAACTGAAACATCCTTTGGTCTATAACTAGAGGGGATTACAAGTGGGGAGTTAGTCTTACAAAGGTTAAAGAGTTATTTGGACCTAATCACTAAGCTAGTAAATCGGAAGTCAAAAAGTTATCATAATTCAAGCCTAAACCTAAGCATGTAAAGCATTGGTGTTTAAGAATAGAATATGAAGATTGGAAGGATAAAAAGTATTAAATATTCCTAAGTTAGATAGAAATTAATGAATTAGTCTTCAATTGTTAAAAATCAACTCATAAGACAAGAGAAAATAAACTAAAATGTCATAGGCCTATGGTTTACATTCAGCCACTCTAGGTTAAATAAGAAGAAAAGAATTTGAAATATTGGTTTAGATAACTTAAGAAGTCTTATAATGTTAAATGAATAATTAAAAGTTTAAAAGAAAATTGAAAAAAATATAAACAACCATTCAGCCATGTTTAAGTAAAATGTCTTAAACAAGTTAAAAACTTGTTAACACTTAACATTTGAACTTAGTATAAGTAGGACTTGCATAAGACTTGAACAATTGAAGGGCACAAAATAAAAACTTAAAAGGTGTCATTTGGCCACCTAGAGTAAACTTCTAAGTTGTAAAAATCTCATGAAACTAATGTAACTTTGAGAAAATGAAAGGTTGAGGAGCAATTTAGAAGGCTGAGAGAATTAAGTCCCTTGAGCAATTTAACATCAAAAGTTAAAGAGAAAAATAAGTTGAACATGTACTTGAAACATGCAATGATGTTATAAGATTTACTAGTCAACTTGTAATGCTTTCATGAATGCACACTACATATGTAAGTCTAAATGTTGAATGCTCATATGTAAGGAAACAATTATATTATGTATGATAAGTATTTAGGATTGATGATGTAGTAGAAGTTGAGGCGCTTGTGCATACCATATTGGCTAGAAATTGCTTGAGCATGCATAATTATTTGGAAGCCATTAAAATGAACCTAAAGAGCTTAAGGGATCATTAATGTAAACTTACGTGGAAAATTAAGCTACTCTCCATCTGTCTTATGCACATCAAATTCCAATAGGAACCTAGAGCTCTTCTGAAGAGGAGGAAAAAGGGTTCTCCTAGGAGACAAAAGGGTTCTCCAAAACTCCTTCTACAGTGAAAACAACAGGTTCTTCACACCTTAGAAGGTGGTGACGACCACCTAGGAATAAGCTCATATCATTAATAGTAGGAGGTGAGAGTAGAGACAGTGAGAAGATATTGTTTGACAATTTTAATGCATGTCTATGTCTAAATATTTTCCCCAAAGTTGTGGAACTAAATCCATAATTTCCCAAAGTTTGGAATAGAGAAATGACAAAAATAAAGTCTAAGACATAGAATAATCTGTAGGTCCAATAATATCTTTAATGTGATCCCATACTTATGAAGTTAAGATAGATATATGCCTAAAAAATGAGTTTGTTTCAATATAAAAGTAAACCACTTCAGTAGAATGTTTTCAAAAGACTAACAACAATCTTGTATGCATGTCATGATTTTTGTAATAAACTGAAATGGCTGTCATAAAAGTGATGACATTAAAAATAAAGTAGAAAACCTACTGAGAAACCTAGTTTCTTACTCATTGTCTTCCTATTTTCTTCCTAGAGACCCCATATGCTGTTCGTGATGGTAGCAATTCACATACTTCAAGCGGATGCGAGACACACACACACACACACACACACACACTCTCATATTTTCGTCACACTGATATTGTAAATAATTGGATGCAAGCATCCTAGATATTAATATGTAGTGGTAAGATAACTAATGTATATATATTGTATTAGGATGTGTAGAAGGTAATTACATAAATCTAATGTGTGTAATATGTATATCCAGGGCCTAAGTTCCAAAGACTATGATGGACACGGAAGATGGATTGTATAATTATGTAAGGTTTGTATGCTATGAAAGTAATATTTGTCTAGTTATTTACTATTGATTATAGACAAATGAGTTAAAGCAAATGTTAAGTAACAAACACAAAATGCATGCATGCAGAGATGCTTAGTAATTTAAGTTTCCGCTACGTACATTTTATCGACGAGGCTCACAATTTATAACGATCAGTTTTTAAAAAAATTACTTATTTTCTATGCAAGTATTTTCTAAAGAATTATGCATCATGAGATAACAAAGTAATAATGAAACCAAATGAATAACTTAACTGTAAAATCGGTATTCATTTTTAGGGTGTTATAATGGATGTTACATATGTGATGCCATATAACTTTTAGAGTTCACTATCTCCCTATTGTTTAATTTTATCATATTTTGTTGATGTAGACAAACCATCTAAAAATAAATAAATAAGCAAGAATTGTAACATCCTAATAATGATATCCATCTTACGCTTAATTCGTATCGCAAATTCACTACTAGTTTGTTACTTCATGATGCAGAACTTCTTTGGAAAATATTGTTATTGAAATATGGTACAATTGTTTTTTCAAAACATTTGTTGAAAATGTGAGTCTTATCATAGTAACTAATGTAGCAAATGGTAAACATTCAAAGCATCATCACTCATGCTAGCTTTGAAAACTCGTATACATTTACTTAAGGTAATATACATTCACACATATCACCACATGCACCTTACTACTTATATTTAACATATATATATCAAACATAGAGAGTAAAAGGTTCTTAGTGTAACATCTTAAATTTTCTCTATTTTATATTGTAATTTATAAATTAATAGTTCTAAATGCAAACCAAAAATGGATATTAAAAATCTAAAGATTTTAGAGAAATTTAGAAATTTTTTGAGAAATAACGAAAATACTTCTAGGTTGAAAAACAATAGATGAAGTATAAGAAGCTTAGGGAAAGATCTTAGAAAACCTATAATAAACATAATTCCTAAAAATATTTACTACAATACCATTGAAATAAATTAGTAATAGGAAAAGTATAAAAACTTTATAGTAAAAACCAATAAACTTACAAATAACCCTAGTTTCTTGAAAGAGTTAAATTGACCTAGAAAAGAAAGAAAATGAAAAAAAAATTAATCGAAAGGATTAATTAAGGAATATAAGCTTTATAAATTTGGTTTTAGAAACCTTTTTGGAAAATATTTAAAAAATTATCAAATTGTTCTTGATAGTCCGGGGAGGCTAGAAACTGTCGGCAAAGGTTTGCAACCCATGCTTATCTTCAAGCATGAATTTATAGGTGATTGTAAAAGAGAAATAATGTGCCATTATGAAGCCCATAAGTCACCATGCATTAAAGACAAAAAAAAAAGCATTTATGAAGAGAAAGAAAAATTAATCATGGTTAAGTTAAAATCTAACTATGTTATGTTAAATAAATCATGATTAGGCTAAAAAGATGAATCTTCATTATTTATTATTAAATAAAATAAAAGATAAATTATAAGTGAAATGACCATTTTTTCCTTATTTAAAAATTTAATACCTAGAATGCCATAGTGGCTGAATTAACTAAGGGAGAGTTAGCCATCTTATTGTCTCTTAAAACAATCCTCCTAAAAACTTAGCCAAATCTCCAAAAACAACCTTCCATATCTAAACTTCCTTAAGCCAAAACTTAACTAGGTTTAAGCTTCTATCTTTGAAGCTTAAGCTCAAACACTAAGCTAACAAGCCTCCTCCATTTCTCTCTTGATGAAATTCATGTGGGAGCATAAGGGGGTGAATAACCATCACTAAATCCACCAAGTCTTTCAACAAGTAGAATATTATACCCTTAAATTTTTTAAAGTGTTTTTGTTAAGTATTTTTGCATAATCTTCTTCATCTTTGTGGATCTTTTCTCTAAACTTCAATATTCAAGATACTTGAGTAATATTTGGTTTAAAACTTCCCTATACACTTAAAATAAGTACTTCTATTTATTAAATGATTTTTAAGAGGTAAAAATGATGTTTTAATGGTTTAAAGTTCTTAATGGAAGTCCTTAAGCATTTAAATTGATTAAATCTTCTTAGAAGGTGATCAACTGATTGTGGATTTATAATTTTGAGAAGATCTTGAAATTCTTATCTTATTTGAGCTTAAACTTGTCTATGTGTTGTCTTATCTCTTCCAAAAGTTCAAGCTTGTTATTTTTCTCATGATAAGTTAAAATTTTGACATTTAATACTCAAAAAACTTAGATCTATAACTCTATGGATATAAACTTAAAAATTTAAAGAGTAAGACATAAATATTAAATTTGGAAAGTTAAAGATTGGATCTTATGACCAAAAAAGGTGAATATAAGGATTTGTGGACTTAAGAGGTGGAAGAAAATTCTCTAAATTTTATTCAAGGACAAATACATGGACTAAGGACAAAGACTGGAAAGGATTTGATGGAATGGATCCAAGAACAAAATTTAATAAGTCCCTTGACAATTACTCCAATAGGTATGTTGGTGAAAGTTGGTAAAAGTGAAATCTTGGTGGAAAATAGGGCATTTGGCCATGACCCTACAATGAAGAAAAAAAGGTGTAAAATATAAAATTTAGGATGATTGTTAACCTCCACAAGTGTTAACACACAGGATCCACACTTGAGGCTAATATAAATTAAGTAAAGGGGCTTTAGAGAGTGGATATGCCCATTCAATCATAGTTCCAAAATTAGAGGAGTAAAGATTGAAATATTTTCTAGAATTAATTAACTAAACCTTCTAAAATAATATCTGAACAAAAATATACTTTTAGGGGAAAGAAAATCAAATTTAGTGACCTCTCAAGGTCACATAGGTCATTTGGCCAAGTCTTGCAAAAATTGGGTAAGAATGGTTAATAAATTCTAGATTAAAAGTCATTAGGTAATTTTAGGATACAAAGGTGATTTTAACTAAATGGATATGATTTTGTAGGAAAATATATGAAAAATCTAACCTAAATTATTCATCAAGCTAGTAAAATAAGTTAATGAGCAAGGATTGAAGAATTATTCTTATTAGGATTTAGATTTAAAAGTTTATCCATAAAGGCTTAGAAAGATGAACACAAAACTTTGTGGGGTTAAAAGAAGCTATATGGCCAATAGAGATTATGATAGGATAAATAAGATTTAATGCACAAGAAACTACATGTTGATCTCTCTTAGGAATGAATTTGAGAAATAAAAGTGATTGCAACGTTTAGATGAACAAAAAGCCTATTTAAGAGGAATAATGCCCATTAGGCCACCATAAAATGAAACATGAGAAAAGCATTGACTAAATCTTTGAAAAAAGGAAAGTTTGAGAGAAACTTAGAAAGGATGAGTGGTATAGGTTTCCTTTGAGAAACTTGTCATAAAATATAAAGATCAAGGTCAACTTGGATAATTTTAGAAAAAATGCATGTTGTCCAAAATTATAAGGAACTTGCTTAAGTAAAGGTTTCACTAAGTATGAAAGCTTTTGGGTAAATATTATTGCCCTAATTATTATGAATATGCTTGATTATGATCACTTATATTTAAATTGTTATGTAATCTCTTGAATGGTTTGATGACTTGCTAATGTGTACATGGTTCCATGTTGTGATTAAATAATTATATGCTGATGAATGAAGTGGGTGATATGTATGCATGACATTTTGATTGAATACTGAGCATTCATACTATTTTAAAGACTTGAAATGAAACCTAATAAATCAAGGGGTCACTAAAGAAAATCCTCTATGGAACTTAATAAGCACATACTTGTAAAGTGCCAAGTGTAGGACTTATGCATGTGCAGAAGTTAGGAACTATCCATTTAAGAGACCATAAGGCTTCAAGTTAAGGTGGTGACAACCATTGGGAAAGAGCTGATATCCTAAATAATGTTGAGTATGTGTGAGAGTGAGAAGATATTTCTTGATAAATGTTTAATAATGTGTCATTAAGAGTATAATGGTGTGCTATATGTTAAAATGTCATTGAGAGGATGATTGGTGAATAAGAATGTTATGAGTCTGAAAAATATATTAATATGTCAAGTAGTATCTTTAATGCTATGATTTATCATGTTAATATGGAACCAAGGAAAGAGTGAGTTATATGCTTGTATGAGATTTAATCCTTGCCATTATTAAACAAGATCCACTTCAAATGAGTATTGTTTAAAAAGAAAAATTGGAGGTTTTAGTTGCTGTTAGAAGGAAATAGAGTTTGAGTTGTCATGCCCATAATGTACATGTTGTAAATAGTTGGATGCAATCATCCTAATTATATGTATTAGAATTATGATTGTATGTTGTGTAAATTTGGTAATGTATAATAGTTGTAGTAGCAAAAATGTAAATTTGTGGTTTGTAATAATTATATGGTAAGGCTCATGGGCCTAAGACTTATGGTTCGTATGATATGTTATTTATAATTATATTATGATACGTATGTTATGCTTACATCTTGTTTAACTATTTATATGCAAATAATAAATGAAAATAACAACATGGACACTTAGTATTCCTAACGTCTTGAACGTACGTAGAATTCGTATAGCGATTTATTTTACCGTTATACGTGTTTTATTAATGAGGCTTGCATTTTATATCAAACAATTTAAAAATAATTTATCATATTTTCATATAAGTATTTTCTAAAATGAATTCTGCATCATGAGATAACAAACTAAAAATGAAAGTGAATGAATAACTTTAGCATAAAATCGATGTTCATAATTAGGGTGTTAAAAAAGAACTTTCCCTATGTGTACAATATTTTTTTAATGTTATGATAACATTTTCAGACACAATTTTCTAAATATTTTCTAAAAAAATTTTGTTCAAAAATTTTGAAAGACGAGGGAGAAATGAAACTATTATAACTGTCGTAAATAAGCCTGATCCGGAACCGAAGACTCGACTTGGAACTGACTAAACCGAAATAAAAAAAAAGAACCACATGGTTTATTATAGGTACACAGGTAAAAATTTTGGGTAAATATAAGTTGTGTTCGTTGGATTTGGATCCTTCAAAATTTGTTATCAAAACTCAAGTTCAATAAAAAAGGACTGGAAGTTTTCATTTTGGACTACATACCTTGGGCTTGTTGGTGGCATCTTTCTCCACTCAAATCTCCTAGTAAGGAAATAATGTTTTTGTTAGAAACCTTATTCCAACCTATAATCTATCTACCTCCATTTACCTCACTTTCTCAACCACAGACTCTATAGTCTAACCTTTGCTCCTATCTCATCCATCATTGTACACAATCACACCCACTGCCACACATAGTTGCACATAAGCTTTCTGACTCTCCCTTTTCTAACCTTTCTAACTTTCATTTCAACATAACCTAGTTTCTCTATGTCTCCATTTATTCTCTCCATGTCTCCTTATTTAGCATAAACTCATAAAGGTTAGTCCCTAACTCTTTTAATATTTTATCTCTATTTTTTTCTAAGATATATTTATACTTTCTTTGTTAAGGTTTTTTACCTTAGGGTTTTTTTGGTTTAAGTTTTTTTTTTGTCTTAGTGAGTGTTTCTAAAGACTAAAATTTCATAATATTTGATTATTGAAATAAATCAAATGTGATATTTTTTGAAAAATCAAGACTCATAATTTTTTATTTTCTTTATTATGTGACTTGTTCTTTTCTTTTATGCATTTTTATGCTAATACTTTTGGTCTAGGTGAATATTTTTAAAGTGAAGTAAATTTGTGCCTTGGTTTTTATACATACCTTTAAATTTAGTTAACTGTTTTCTAATGTGAAGAGCTCCATGTAAAGAAATGATCCCATACATCATATATGAGTTGACTCTCATGTAAACCGAGACTTTGAGCTTATTATTTTTCTGATCCTATGACTTTTTTTCTCTGTTATGCAACTAATATGTTGTTTCATTATTTGTATGACGATGGGAATTTTACAAGTTTGGAATGGAAATGGAGTCAATGGAGAATGCTGAACTTGGACTAAACCAAAGAGAAAATGAAGGAGAACCTAAAGTTGCTTTAACTGAACATCCAATTCTAGTTTACGCTAATTTTTAGTTATTTGTTTTTAATATGTGTGTATCTCTATGAAGTTAAATATTTTTAGTTATTTGGAAATTTAACTCATCTATGTTTGTGTGAAGTTAATTGTTTTTCATTATTCTAATTAATGTTTGATGAACGATGATGTAAAAATTAATAATTTACTATATATAAGTTTTTTGAATTTAAATATTTTTGCTTATTCTGATTATTCGTCAATGATGATGTGAAATTTAACATGTTAACATGTATCTGTCTATTTCAATGTTAATATTTTTAGTTGTTTTGATTATTGATCAGTAATGATATGGAATTTAATGTCTATTTCTATTTGTTCTTAAGTTTGATTTCTCTATGAGACTATAGTTAAAATATATTATATAAAACAATAATTTAATATGTTTATTTCTATTTGTTCTTAAGTTTGATTTTTCTATGAGATTATATTTAAAATATATTATATAAAACAATCATGTAGTTAACTTTGTTGAATAAAATACTATATTTGAAGGGGCTATTAAAAATTCCACTCTTTTTATTTAAACAACAAGAGATGGTGGTGGAAGTCATCAATCCAGTCATCACTCAAATAATAAACCTAATCCAATTGTAGGGGCTATCTAAAATACTAACACCATTTCTACATCAAGTACATGACATGGTGGTGGAATTCAACCTAATAAATAAGCAAGCTATCCTACTAAAAGTAACTCCAATAAATCTAATACAAGGAAAAGAAAATGTAATACTAGTGGTCCTGGAAGATCTTTCACTACATGGGATCATTTCATGAGATTGCTTGAAACTGAAGACCATGAACCAACTGTTGCTTCCAAATACTACAATAAAAAACATTATTGTCATAGTAAGAACCATTGAACCTCAAACATTCTTAATCATATAAAAATATGTAACAAATTCACATATGTATTTAGCCATGATCTCAATCAAAGATGGATTACTTTCCACCTAGTAGAAGAAGAGATGGGTCTAATTTAGCTACAACAAGACAAAGATTCATTTTAGAAGCTTGTAGAAAGGATCTTGCAACACTTGTAATATTAGATGAGGAACCATCAAGGATGGTGGAGGGTGAGGGATTTAAGCATCTTCATAGACAACTACAACCATAGTTTACTACTCTTTCAAGGCACATAGTAGTTAGGAATTTCTTTCAAGTTCTTTTTAATGAGAAAATCAAATAGAAGGGTTTGTTTAGGGAAAATAGTAGTAAGGTTGCACTTGCAACTTATTGTTGGACACTAGTACAAAATTTAAATTAGTCAAGTCTGACAGCTCATTTCATAGATAATGATTGGTGTTATCAAAAGAGAATTATTTCTTTCTCTATAGTTCTAATCACAAGGGTTATACAATAGGAAGACATATTGAGGAAAACGTAAGGGAGTGGGAGATTAAGAGTATTTCCACACTCATATTAGATGATGCTTCCTTCAATGACACAACTACGGCTAATTTGAAAAGGAGATTGAAGAATATAAGTGGCTTAGTCTAAGATGATGAATTCTTCCATATGAGATGATGTGCTTATATTCTTAATGTGTTTATTAATTATGACTTGAAGGATATCAATAACTCTATTGCAAGCATTTGAGTTGCAATTATATTAGTTAGATCATCACCTTTAAGACTACCAAAGTTTAACGAGTGTTATGAGTATGCAGGAGTTTCATCACATAAATTAGTTTGTCTACATGTACCTACTCCTTACAATTCTACTTATATGATGTTAGGAATTTAGAAGTTTCAAGATGCATTTGAGAAACTTGTGTTTGAGGATCATTATTTAGACTATTGTGGGTTTGTTGGTGCTCCAACCTATGATACCCTAAAAATGAACACCGATTTTATGTTTAATTTTCATTCGATTCCATTATTAGTTTGTTATCTCATCATGTAGAAAACTTTAGAAAATACTTGTATGGAAAATACAGTAAATTTCTTTTTCTAAAACTGTTTGTTATAAATTGTGAGCCTCGTTGATTTAGCGTGCACCATAGTAAATGAAATACTAGACATTCTATCGCCCATACAGAATGTTCAAAATACATAGTGGTTATGTTATTTCATTTATTTCTTAATTCGCTGTAAATATTTAGATATAACTTGAATAGACAACAAATAACATTACATAATTATACAGTTGATTTTATATATCCATCATAGTCTTTAGCATTGGGTTCCTTTACATACACATATTACATACGTTAATACATATATTAATTTTACATGATTACCTTCTTCACATCATTATACAATATACATACATACATACATATATACATACATACATACATACATACATACATATATATATATAGACACACGCATAAGTTATCTTAATACTTCATATTTAACAGCTAGGATGCTTGCATTAATCTATTTACAAACATATACATTATTGGCATGACATTCAAACTCTTCTAGTTCCTTGAGAAAAATTGGGAGATCCGCGAAACTCTACAAGCCTAACGATCAAATCGCTCTATCCATATGCTTGGATCCAACGACATATACGTTTCAATGTGGGTTCACTGACCAGTCGATGCTCTTAATGTCGATAAACACCACAACTGTTGCAAAAGACATCGTCATTGTCTAGGAAGAAAGTGGAAAGGAAGGAATGAGAAACTAAATTTCTAAGTAGGTTTCTACTTTATTTTTAGTGTCATCACTTTTATCCTAGCCACTTCAGTTTACTAGAGAAATCATTTCATGCATGTAACATTGCTTTTAATCCTTTAGAAACATCCTATTGAAGTGTGTTATTTTTAATCAGAAATAACTCATTGTTTAAGCACATATCTATCTTAACTTCATAAGTTTAGGATCACATTAAAGATATTATTTGACCTTCATATTATTCTATATCTTAGACTTTATCTTTGTCATTTCTCTTTATCTCTGTTATTTCTCTATTGCACACATTGGGAAATTTATGGATCCAGTCCAACAACTTTAAAGACAATATTTAGACATAGACATGCATTAAAATTGTCAAAAAATATCTTCTAACTAACTCTACTCTCACCTTCTACTACTAAGGATATGAGTTGATTCTTAGGTGGTCATTACCACCTTATAAAGTGTGAAGGACCGGTTGTCTCCATAGTAGAAGGAGTTTTGAAGAACCTATTTCTCCTAAGAGAACCTTTTTCCTCCTCTTCAATAGAGCTCTAGGTGCCCTTTGGAACTAGTGTGCACAAGGCACACAGGAAAGTAGCTTAAATTTTCACATAAGTTTACTGTAATGATACCTTAACCCCTTTAGGTTCATTTTAACGACTTTTAATAATTATGCATGTTCAATCAATATCTAGCCAATATGATATGCACAAGTAGATCTCAACTTCTAACACATCAATCATAAATGCTCCTCATACATAACATCATCTTTTCAATATTTAGAAGCATTCCACCTTTTCAATCACATTAAACAGTGTGCATTCATGAAAGAATTACAAGTGACTGGTAAATCACATAACATCATTGTATATTTCAAGCACATGTTTAACTTATTATCTCTTTAACTTTTGATGTTGAATCACTTAAGGGAATTAATTCTCTCAACCTTCTAAGTTGTTCCTCAGCCTTTCCTTTTCTCAAATTTACATTCGTTCCATGAGATTTTCACAACATAGAAGTTTACTCTAGGTGTTCGAATGGCATCTTTTAAGTTTTATTCTTTGTGCTCTTCAATTGTTCAAGTCTTATGCATGTCCTATTTAACTTGTTTAAGATATTTTACTTGAACTTGGCTGAATGGTTGTCTGTTTTTGCCAAGCTTCTTTTAAGCTTTTAATTCTTCATTTAACATTATAAGGCTTTTTAGGTAACCTAAACCAAGATTTCAAACTCTTTTCTTCTTATTTAGACTAGAGTGGCCGAAAGTAAACCCTAGGCCTCTAAGACCTTCTAGTTTATTTTCTCTTGTCTTTTGAGTTGATTTTTTTCAATTGAAGACTAAATCATTCATTGCTATCTAACTTAGGAATTTTTGAAACTTTTTCTCCATCCTTAAAGTTCATGGCCGAATGGCTTAAACTATCTTCAAATCTTCATATTCTATTCCAAAACACCAATGTTTAACATGCTTAGGTTTAGGCTTAAATTATGAAAACCTTTTTACTTCCTTTTTACTACCTTAGTGATTAAGTCCACATGACATCTTTAACCTTTGTAAGACTTACTTCCACTTTTAATCTCTTCTAGTTATAGTCCAAGGATGTTTGGTTCATGCTAGTTAAGAACTAAATCTTCCTCTAAATCCCTTTATTTCTAAGTGGCCGAATGGAACCTTTAGCTACCTTAAGGCTTTCTTACACTTTTAATCCATTATGCTTACATGCTAAAGATATTTAATTAAACCAACTTAGGACTTAAAAATTCTCTTAGATTAATTTATTATGTAGTGGTTGAATACCACCTTCAAGGTTTTAGGGTTTCTATTTCTAACCGTGGTTGACTTAGGTTGACCAACTCTTGTGGTTGAAGTTTTGACTTCAAGTTTGACCAACCCCAATGGATTTTTAGGTCTTTTTCGTACCATTAAGTGTCTTGGCCGAATTTACTTTCCCCTTTACCTAAGTCGTGGTTCAATTCTAGTTACCAATTTTAGGCTTTTTTGAATAGATTTCATCTTAATTTACCTATGTTGATTATTATTAAATTGGTCACTTTTAGCTGTTTATTATAACTTAAATTAAAATCATCAATACACCATTAACAAATTTTTAAAACTATTTTTCCTTAAAATTATACAAGGGTGACCAAATGCCCACCTAGTGCATTCTGAACCATCTTTTCTCCAATTAATTTCATTAAAATGTTTATTTAATTCATTTAGAACCTAATTACATAGTTTATATCACTTATAAAATTTTTAACAAATTTTATCCTTGATTATGGTAGCATGGCCTAATGCCTCCCTTAGCTTGCCAAGGTCACTTTTTCCAAATTTTCTTCTCACATAACCTTGGTTCTTTGGTTTTGTGCACATGCAGTACCTTATGCCCTTGGTCCATACATATTTCTTCCAAAGTGCAGAGCTTAGGCTATGTCCAAAATGAGTCTTGGGTGTCATGCAAAGCTTATGCCATTTTTGGGTTCAAAATTTCAACTTTTGCTTAGTGATTTTTAGATCCATGCCCAAAGCAAGCTTTTCAGACTTAACCTTAATTTTTCTTTCACTTTTTAACATACAAGTTCATGGGTTCAAATCTAAATAGAATCATACACAAGTCCATCATAAGAAGAAAAAACACAACTTTCAAACTTTAAGCATAAAAGCATGCAACATACCATTTTTTTCAAACAACAAAGTGTAGATCCTCAAGATATACTCTAATATCCATACTTCTCCTACCAAGAACACTTCAAAAAAAATTTCACGAGTTCTCAAAATTGACCAAAGCATCAAAATGGGTTTAAAAATAATTTCCTCCGATTAAATTTCTTCTAAGTTACTTAGAAGTCCTTTAAACCAACCAAACTTTATTTTTCTTTTAAAAAAAATACTAAAAATGGTGGGGCTAATTTTGAACATTCAAATGAAGTTTTGAGCCCTCGTAATTTTAAATAAAAGGATATGAATAGATTTTACAGAAAAGGATCCATAAAAGAAAGAAATCAAATGATAAAAGCAAGTTTAAAGCTTAAAAGAGACAGAAAGATCCTACTTGATGGTGACTTTGTGTAGTGATGGTGGGGCTGTTATGGCTGCTTCTTGTCCCCCTCCCACTTGGCTGGTCCACAAGGTTCTCTAATTGGAAGTGGTGGGCTTAGTGTTTAAGACCTTGTTTTAGCTTAAATCTCAAAGTTGGAGACTTAGGCTTAAGGTGTATGATTAGGGTTTTTTGGACTTAGATGGATTTGGAGAGATTTTGGAGAGTTGGCTAAGTGTTTTGTGAGATGAAAACTGAGAAAAATGAGGTCCAAAACCTGTTTAGTGGGTTCAGCAAAGTCTAAGACATGTTTGGATTAATTTTACACTTAAGGGTATTTTGGTAATTTTTTTATGGATTTTCCTATTTTTCAAAATAATTCAAAATTATAGGAATTATCCTTTTGGAATTTGATTAGTGTTAATGAGGTTGATTTCATCAATAATCATGTTTAACTTAGCTTATGCATGGTAACTTTGAATTAATCAAGGTTAATTAGTCTTAACCATGCTTAAAAGAATCTTTTTATTAATTATTTTTGTCTTTTATGGTTGACTTGGGTTGAGATGACTTCATGAGTCACCATAAGGTTTTCCACATGATGAATATTTGTGAGGCCCATTCTTGGCTTGTTTCTCACACCTTCTTGCCCTCTCGGCCTTCTAGGGATGTTTTTATAATTTTTCTCAACATTGCTGGAAAATTTCCCAAATTATTCCTCTGATAATTCTAACACTTTTTTATTTGTTCCCATGTTAATATAAGGTCATTTTCTATTTTTCTAGGAACTGATTGGCTTTGTGCAGAAAGCAAAGCTTTCTAAGGGTGTTTTGGGCATTTTCAAGGTTTTTTGGGGGTATTTTTATCCCTTCTTGTTTAAGTTTTTCTCTTTACTTTTGGGCATCCTTGATGTTCTCTAAACCTTTAGAGTATCTTTTACTTAAGTTTTACATTTCTTTGGTTCATTATTTGAGTTGCCCAAGTGTAGGGACATTTTTGTCATTTGCATCAAACGTTCTAATTTCTCTACTTTTGGTTCCTAATCCTACTTGGTTTCACTTTAGGGATTATTTGTGGCTTTAAAAGTTCATCATAGAAAATTGGGGTGTTACACAACCAGTACAGATTGATATTCTTCCTAGGAATTTATTAACTTTTTGAAAACATTTAATGAAGCTACAAAAAAAAATTTCTTCCTCTCCACATTTAAGCATCCATTCTACTTTTCATCAACTTGCTTTGAATGTTGTGAAATTAAATAGTATGCATGTAGTTTTAATCCTATTTTAAGTAACACAGGAAGGAAAATGGGGAAAAAGTAAGACAAGTATTAGGAAAACTTCTTAAACATCAATCAATTGTTGTAATTTAGTGTCATTTTTGACCTCTATTTTAAAATGAAGTATGTTTTTAATGGTCATTTGATGAGATGTACAATCATAAGCCAAAATTTGGTAATGAACTTTTCACTAATGTTAAAAATAATTTAAGTAGAATGTATAACTAGTATTTGACAACACATGAGCAAAAAAATAAGACTATCCAAAATGTTGTTGGTCCATTATAAACTTAGTTAAGTATAGTAACAAATTGTACTCCTTATCCTACACATCTAGCAAGAATATATGCCTTTAAGACACATTTAAAAGCTAAAAAATTAGTTAACCAAAAAAATGAACTTGGGAGGTATTTGGCTAAAGCCTCTATTAATGGGGATGAGAAATTTGATTTACTTATATGGTGGAAGATAAATTTCACTCAATTCTCAATCTTGTAAGCTATGGCCAAAGATGCTTTTGGCCACTACTGTCTTAATTGTTGCTTATCTGCTTTTGGCACTGTTGATAGAGTTTTGGACATGTTTCTAACTTTCTAAAACCAAAAATGGCAGAAGCTCTTATTTATGATTAGAATTGGTTGAGACTATCTCTATACTAATCAAAAGACTTGAATAAAGTAAAGAATTAGATGACTCAAATAAGATCATGAAAGGTATATGATTTATTAATTATGTAATTATTTTTATATCTTTAAAATATTCACATATTACAAGGTATATGAATTATGTTAATTTCTTATTTGATGCATTTCTTTGTCAAAGCTCGTATTTGTAAACACTCAATTATGTCTGAGGCCCCATTTTTAAAATTAATTAGTAAATAAGCAATAATTTAAATAATAAATAAATAAATAACTGAAAAATAACAAAAAAAATTAAAAATAAATAAAAGAATGAAAAATAGATTAAATAAAATAAAAAATGGAATGAAAATAAAATAAAAAACTAAAAAAATAACAAAAATTAATAAAAATAGAAAACAAAAATAAAAAATAAATAAAAGACTGAAAAATAGATTAAATTAAATAAAAAACAAAAATGAAAATAAATAAACTAAAAAGAAAAGAAAAGGAAAAAGGAAAAAGGAATAAAAGGAAAAAAGGAATTTCAATACGAAAATATAAAAATAAAAATAAAAGAGAGAGGAAGGGAAAAGAGATTGGGTGTTGCCGCCAAATTCAAAATGGGGAAAAAGGAAAAAGTGAGGGGGCGGTTAGAAGTTGGTTGAAATCGGTTACTCTAAATCTTTAGAAATAAGAGAAAAGGGAGACCTTTTGGTTCTTCTTGGAGTTAGGAGTTCAAAAACGAGAATTTTCTTGAGGAGGTCTTTGGGAGAGAATTATGAAGATTTTAAAGAAAGAAGAGTCTTGGCTCCTCTTTCCACTCTCTCCATTGATACTCTTGGAAGGTGGCACGCATAGGACCTCCATTGTTGAATCTTTTCTTTATCAACAAAGGAGTTGCTATTTCTAACATAGACTTCATCCAGGTTTGATCTTTTATTCTTCCTCATTAATTAAGAGTTGTTCAATGAAATTGTGATGTAATAGTCCCTGCAAATTAAACAAATGGAAGGTAAAGAACAAATCTAAAACATATCAGCTGTTATTTTTTCCTTTCTTCGTAAGAGTGCTTGCATATGGATCTGGAGATTTCAGTAGGTGATTATCAATTCTTTGATAGGAAGTTAACTTAGTTCTAGATCCTTTGTATTCGGATTAATATAGCATATTCTAGCAAGAACATAAATGTTGTTCAAGGTGATGAAAATTTGAGAGTCATTGCATAATGAACGATATTCAGTTTGTATATGCCTCCCTCTAGTTCATGATTCAGTAGCCAAAGGTTGATACTCTGTTGCATGCGCTACCTTATTCTTAATTCAACCGCACATTGATTTCCATGAGTGTGATCTAGCGTTGCAACTTTATTAAATCAAATTAAAACCGAATCACTATATCAAATCAAAAGAGATGGTAAGGACAAGAACTGGATTCTACCTTCGGTACAGAGCAGATTATAGAACTTTTTTGTTGCATTAATAGCAAGGGATGAGTCATTGCTTCCAAGTTGTGTAAATATATGCTGGTGAATGTCGAATATTGGGCTGCTTGTTACTAAGGGGAAATTATACAATGTTGTCCTATAAATGAAGGCGCTTAAGCTTTGGTTATAGCTCATGTTGGGAAAGTCAGGCTTTTGATGGTCAATACTCATATAGACTATAACTTCTGGGTGACCAAACATCGAATCAGAAATGGTGTTCTTACATGTAGTGTAAACCTTGTTCGTTATCACAGACATGCTGCATTTTTCACTTTGACCTTGAATAGCTATACTATTTCGCATGATGCTGCCAATGCCATTGAGTGGTTGAATAAGCTGACTTGTCATTGACCATAGAGAAAAAACAATGAGCTAGCAGTACTTTGGTAAGGTGATCAGAATAAAATCTGATGGTATCTTGTAACTGCCCATAGTATTCCAGCACGATGACAGGGAACTACTTGGAAGTTGAGTACTGCACCTCAAACCACTATGCACTCTAGACATGAGATACACAAGGACATTTGGTTCTCCTGTTGTCCAGACCTGGATGGCCTCAAAGGTGGCAAACCGAAAGGAAGGCCGATGATTGTAAACACCTAATTATGTCCGAAAACCTCTTTTAGGTGATTAATCCAAAATGAATTAAATTTATAATAAAAAATTTTTCAAAACAAATAAAAACAGAGAAACAAACAAAAACAGAAAACAGACAAAAGTCATTTAGTTTTTAACAACCAAAAATAAAATAAAAAGTATAAAAATTTCATAATAATAATCAAAATTAAAATCTGAAAATTTTGAACCAAATGAAATAAAAGAAGGAAAAATAATAGAAATGAATAAATGAATAAATAAGTGGAATGAATAAATAAAAACTGATTCTGAAAAAATAATAATTCTGAAAAATAAAAAATAAAAAATAATAACAGAAATAAATTGAAAAATTAGAAGGAGTTTTTCTTTTTTTTGGAAATTTGCAAAAGAGGCCAAAACAAAAAAAAGCAAAGGATGAAAATGCAAAATGAAAGAAAAGCCAAGTTTTGGAAATTTGCAAAGAAGGACAAAAACAAAAGAAGAGGAAAGGGGGTCTCCTGAAACCTATAAAAGGAACGCAGAGAAGCTGGGCAAGGGAGTTTTTCGCTTTTAGAAACAAAGAATCTGCTAGGGAAATTAGAAAGGGAAATTAATCTCTTCTTCTCTTTGAGACTTCTGCTCTTCAAGAATCGAAAGGTGCAACCGAGGAAACATCCCAAGTTAAAGAAATCAACTGGAACGAGGAATCTCAAGCTTGATCTCAAAGAACTCTGCAACAGGTTAGTAATTAATTTCTCACCCTAGGATATGTATCTATACACAATTGAATCAAGATTTTGCCTTAAAAGTTGCATAAAATGAAGTAGATAATGTTCTTGATATGTTGAGTTAATGTGGCTTAGCATTAATCTTGAAAAATCTTGCAAGAACAGCATGCATGACATATTGCACTAATCTTGAATCTGGTAGGGAGAATGTCTAAGTGACTTAGGAAATAGGTGAATCCGAGAGTGATCCTCTGTTTCACGTGATCTATACATCTAAAAGTTCTATGTCTTTGCTTAAATTCCACGAGCTTTCTGTGAATACATAAGCTACACCTGTTCATGAAATCCTAGCCATATCCCACCCTTCTTTTTGCTTTTTCAAAGACATTTAAATCGGGATGTCAGGTTGTGGTGGGATATTAAGGATCCCCTGCAAATTAAGGATTCTCAGTAAGTTTGAGAGCGTCTGAGCAGAGAAGCTGACTATTTCTTGGCTCTCACTGCTCATCTTGTTAATCACCAATTCAAGAATATAAGAATATTATACAAATTTTAAGTTGAGGAATACTGTGGATACATGGAATTTAAGGACATGAGAGAAAGAGATTGGTAGCAATGCTTGTTGAAACATTAATTGTAACCTGATATGCGGGCAGTGGGCTTTTTGCTTCACTTCATGTGAGGAAATGGCTTGACATTGATGATGAATTTTAGCTACCCTCGGTTAATATAGCCATCGGTGCTGCATCTCTGTGCATATATGAGCCAAAAGAAAGAGATCTGCCAGATTTGCCAACTATGATTTCTGAGGATTTAACAGGATGATCTGTAAGCAGGCTCCCTGAGTAGTGACAAGATCAATTGAAAGCTTAGCATTAAGATCCAAAATTGTTATTTCTATTGATTATATCACATTTGGTGGAAAGCTTGATGGAAAGAACTGGCCTCCCCTGCCAATATGTGATCTGGAGAAGTTATCTGAAAGCACATGCAACGTTGCAAAGAGGAAACTCAATTCAGTGGTTCGGTTCTTGTTTAAAATGCATTGCAAACTCCTTTGTTCTTTGTTGGAGTCATATCTTCCCCTATCAGAACCATCCAGTTGAATTCCCCTTGTGCTCGTTTACTGTAATTGTGACAATTTCTAAATCAGTAAAGAAACGTTAGGAAGACTCTTGACTGGCTGTTTGATTTTGCCTGCATACATGATGTGATGAATAAAGATTCAAATAAGAGCAACTTTCTGGTTCCTGTTGATTTCGTCATTAATTGTGTGGGGCAAGCTGATTGCAGCAAGACTGGGAGATGCAGTGCAGGTCAATATGGAGTATGAATTCTAGAGGAATAAGGAAGAATTTGTTTTCCTAAAACGCAGAGTCAATCGCATTCCATAACACGCTTTTGTTCCTTCCAGTTCTGGCCTAACATTAAGTCAATTCGAATACTTTGAATGCTTGGTTCAATACATGAATGCCTACTCTGTCCTGATGGTATAGTTGGGGTTGATCCGGGGTTTAGTATTTCTAGTTGACATAGAGGCAGTCTGGAAAATTATGGAAGAGATTATCGCAACTGTTTTGGGCTTTAAATTTCGACTCAAATTCTTAGGAGGCGTGGCTTTGTGAGGGAATTTGGCTGAAGTTCATGGTGGCATTCAGGTGCCTCACTTGCTGCTCTTGTGTGAAAGAAGTGGGTAAGCGAATGTGGAGGATATGGGAATGGAAGAAAGACCCAAGTTACGATGGAAGCCTTTGCAAGTTGTTCAAAGGCATGGTTGACACATAATCTGGAGATTGCTAAACTGCGTCTCCTTCATAATACTTGACCAAGGGGATGAATGTTAGTAAACATGAGGTTGTTGATGTACGATGCATGCATGGAAATTCTGGGACAAATGAACACAATGCGCGGTCTTTATCTTTCAATTCAAAGTAATAAAGACAGGATCATGAGTTTGGCTTAGTGGCCAAAGGGACGTGCCATTTGCATCTCCCATATCGTGTTCGAACCTCACAAAAGATGCCATTTTAAGTTAATTCGATAAAAAAGACAAGTATGAAATTAGAATAAAATAACCGCACCCTATACTCAACCGGGCGTTTGGTCTAGTGGGGGCGTTTGTGGGTATTCTATAACCGGGGGTTGAGTCCTATAGATGGCATTTTTGAAATTCATCCTAATACCCACCCACACAAGTAATATATGGTAGAAGAGAGTAGGATATCTTAAGAAACCTAAATGGCCTAAGTGGTAGAATAATAGGCATATGAACATCACATATGTTCGAACCCGGAGAAGGCAATTTTTCAGCCTCCTTTCGATTTTAAAGCCCCGCAAATGAAATTACCATCCGCCCTAAAGAGGGATTCCACATAATCCCTATCCTGTCCCGCCAATAAACTTACCTTACTGCCCTAGGGATTCCACAGAATTCCCGCATGTCCCTCGCCTTAAAATGACCACACTTTTGCCCTATCAAATTCCAAAATTCCTAGTATGTCCCTGCCCTTAAAATGACCACACTGCCCTTGGCTAATTCACCTAATCCCTATTCTATCCAAGATTAATAAAAATGCCAGAAAATAGAAAATCTATTAATAAAAATAAAGAAGATTTAGAAAATCAGAAATTTAGAAAATCTTAGAAAATTCCAAAAAAAATAAATAGAAAATATAGAAAACCTTAGAAAATTCCAAAAATAAATAAAAATATAGAAAATTAGAAAATTAAGGAAAATATAGAAAATAGAAAATTTAATAAAAAATTACAGAAAATAGAAAATCTAATAATAAAATGTAGAAAATTAAAAATTTACAGAAATTCGAATTAACAAAATTGGAAAAAATATAAAATTCCAGAAAATTAGAAAATAAAGAAAAATTAAGAAAATGTATAAGTTTAGGAATAAAAATTAAAAATTATGGAAAATTAGAAATTGAAACAAAACATAGAAAATTTAGGAAACTAAATTAGAAAATAGATAAAAACATAGAAAATTTAGGAAATTAAATAAAAATTTCAGAAAATAAACAAAACATGGAAAATTATATAAAAATCCCAGAAAAATTAGAAAATTCAGAACATTAACTAAAGTTTAGAAAAATAAGGAAAATTCCAAAAAATTTTAATAAAATTTAGGAAACTAAGATAAATAGAAATTAAAGAAAACTAAAAAATACATTAGAAAATTCAGAAAATTCATAAACATTAATAAACATTCAAAATTTCATAAAATTTATAAAATACAGAAATTTCTGGAAATACAGTAAAAAAGAAAAACGAAAATTTTTATTTACGTTCAAACTTTCTTTTTCAAAGATTGATGCTTTCTACAAAATATTTCTGTTTCGAAAATTTAAAAAGATCTTTTCCAAATATTTTAGGATCTTCAAGTCTCACGCAATGGGCTCTAAATGGGGAACTGGCGGTTTACCTGTTGTTCAACATTTAGTAGTTCATATAGGTCTTTGTGCTGCCTTAGCCGCCTTGGGCCTTGTGCATGAGTGGGCTTGAAGTCCTTTTCAAATAAAAATATAAACCTTTTTCTGATATTTGGGATGCTAGGCCTCACGCAATGGGCTCTAAATGGGGAACGGCGGTTTACCGTGTTCAACATTTAGCAAGATTAAGTATAGGTTCTTGTCTTTGTCTTAGCCGCCTCGGATCTTGTGCATGAGTGGGCCAAAGACCCCTCCTAAAACTAAAATTCCTCTTCGAATAGCAAAATCTTCAAAACATTTTCTCAAAAAAACAAGATCTTTAAGATAGTTTTTCTTAAGCATTTTTGAAGGTCAAGCCTTCACAAAATCAAATAATCTTCTCTCAAACATTTTTGAAGGTCAAGCCTTCATGAGCTAGAACTACGTAAGCCTTGAGTTTCCCATTGCACCGGGGATTACGTAGGAGCAGGATCAAGTCCTGTCAGGCTAACCTCCATCAAATTATTTTTCACTTTAATGGGATCAAACATTTTCAAAATCATACACTCAGTTTAAGGGTACCGTTCTTCGGAACGGGCAAGTAAGGTGCCTAACACCTTCCTTACTTGTAACCGGCTCCCGAACTTAGAAGCTCATTCTTGAGTCAAGGTTTTTCCAAATATTTTTCCCTTGAATAAAAATTTGGTGGCGACTCCACATTTAATTCAAAACTATATTCATTTTAAATTTTAGCGAGTTCGTCGTCTCATCGGAATTACGGTTGCGACAGATGGCGACTCCACTGGGGACTTAGAGAGTCAAGCCCATTTCATTTGAGTGTGCATTATAATTGATTCCTTCATTGTTTATGTGCATGATTTAATTATTGCATGTTATTTATTTGTTGATTTATTCTTGTTTTTTTGTTTGTTTGTTTACTCTTTCCACACCCTAGGATAGATAAACAATAAATTGCTATATATCTGTACAAGTTCCCCAATTGCAGGTATCCCAAAATAAAGTTCCCTCCATGCATTACATTTTATTATGAGTGGGGCCCTATACCCGGGTCTGAGTGCTGCCCAGGATTAGAGGGATCTAGTGGTGTCATGCTGGGGCTTACGTCCTGTGTGGCTATCATGAAAATCCCAGCTAGAGTACGTCCTATTCATAATGCCCCGCAACTAGTGGCTACTTCTACTGTTGTGGCAAGCATTATGGACTGGAACTTGGCTCTAGTGACCTTTATACCCTAGGATTACAACCTACCTTGGAAAGGCTCATGCATTAAAAGCCCTAGATCCATAGGACAGGTTACCTCTCTAGGACGCAAGGAGGGCACGCCCTATTTACACAACATCATGTCTGTAAGACTCTCTTTACCTGCGATTGTAGAATTAAATTTAAAAGAAAAATGAACAAAAAAGAGGAGAGAGAAGAAAAAGAAAGAAAAGTAGACAAAAAGAGGAGAGAGAAGAAAAGGAAGAAAGTGGACAAAAAGAGGAGAGAGAATTAAATTTAAAAGAAAAATGGACAAAAAAGAGGAGAGAGAAGAAAAGAAAGAAAAGTAGACCAAAAAGAAAGATGAGAGAAAATCTTTTGAAAAAAAAGAGAAAATCAAAATGAGGAAAAAGGAAGAAAAGTGGACAAAAGAGAGACGAAAAAGGGAGAAGAAAGAAAAATAACCAAAAAAAGAAAGAGGGAAGGATTACCATATTTATTGTTTTTATGCATGTACCATGCATTAATAGCATTCATCCAAAGTCTAACATATTTGTTTTTATCTTTTTCTTTCGAGGGATCAGATTCTCGGTCGAATTCTGGTCCCTCTGCATCCACCACCCTGCCAAATTCTTTGTTATTACTAACTAATTAAATGAATTTAATCATTTTTAACAGGTAACAAAATAGCGGACTTACGACTCCCCCGGCATTCATATAGCACCAGATCAAAGACCAAAATCATGAGTGAGCTGGAAACACAGAACGAGGAGCTCCGCAACGAGGTCGCGGAATTGAAAGACCAAGTAGCTAAGCTCATGAAGTTAATAGAGAAAGGCACGGGGGGACCCACAGGCAATGAGGTACCTGGGGCAGCCAATACATCTATGCCTCTTCAGACTGTCACCGAACAAGACTGGCCGTATGGCCTACCACCTGGCTTCGAGCCTCCTCATGGGTCTCAAGAGATCTTGGCTGGCGAAAACCATAATGCCATACCACTCCATATAAACCTTACTTCCCATCAGCCTCACCCAAACTTTCCTGTTGGACCTTCCCACCCCAACCTTAACATCCGCAACCCTCATACCAATCCACCAACTTACCTGCCTCCCGCTAATCCGGCTGGCTACCAACCACACTCACACCCAGCCTACACAAACATGCACCCCTACCCTTATAACACAAACACTTCTTCTGCTTTTCCTACACACAAAAACCCATCTTTCCCTCCTCATATTAACCCATCAACCACATATCCATATAATATACATCCTGACTACGCCCATATGAACACGACCGCCACAGAAGATCCTACATACTCTGTGCCAGTCGCTGTTCATCCAATAAACCCACACCAACCACATCCCTACGATCATGCTGCAAGACCCGGGGAACCTTATGCTCACGCCAGCCGACCTCTAAATGAGCCATGGCCAAGAATGGCGGAACAAGAAGCCCTCCTTGGGGGAAGATGGACACACCTAGAAGAGAGGGTTAGGGCAATTGAAGGAGGCGGATATGGAATAGTCGAGGCTTCTGAACTCTGCCTCGTACCGGATATCATCATACCTCCAAAATTCAAAACTCCGGAGTTTGAAAAATACCGAGGAGTGGGCTGTCCGAGAAGCCATTTAACGATGTACTGCAGAAAAATGGCCTCTCATTCACACGACGATAAACTGCTCATTCACTGTTTCCAAGACAGTTTAACAAAGAGCAACGGCCAGCCGGTATACCCGAGAGGTCTTACATCCGCTCGTGGAAGGATTTAGCTGATGCCTTCCTAAGGCAATACAAGTATAACATCGAAATGGCACCAGATAGGACTCAGCTGCAAAATATGGTCAAGAAAGAAAATGAGTCCTTCAAAGAGTACGCTCAACGGTGGAGGGAGCTAGCCGCTCAAGTCCAACCACCTCTGCTGGAGCGAGAAATGATTAGCACCTTCATGGAGACACTCCCCGCACCCTACTATGACAAGATGGTAGGCGGTGTCTCCATTAACTTGAACATGGTATGGTAGGAGAACGCGTAGAAAGTGGTCTACGCCGAGGAAAAATTATACACAATGCCGTCGGCAACGTGAGCATGAAAAAGCCGACGAATAATACATGGAAGAAAAAGGAGGTTGAGACCCACTATGTTTCCTCAGATCCAAACCGACCAACCTCCGCACAACCTGTATATCAATCAACCACGACCCCACCTAACTACCAAACATCCTACCAATCACAATATCCCACACACTCACATATGGTAGCCTCCGCCCAACCTGCTCACCAACCGTCCTATAATCCACCTACTCAATACCATCCAAACACCACCATCACGGTTCCATTACCTCAAACCTTCCCTCATACTAACCCACCTCAACCGAAAACCAACAATAACCCGAGGAAAGTAGTGCAATTTGACCCGATTCCGATGAGTTATTCGGAGCTGCTGCCCCGTTTGATTCAAAATTCTTTGGTCGCACTAGTTCCTATGAAGCCATTGGAACCCCCATATCCAAAATGGTATAATCCAGAGGTCAAGTGCGATTACCATGCTGGGACAGTGGGACATTCCACTGAAAACTGTCTGGCCTTGAAACATAGGGTCCAGAAGTTGATTAATGCCAAATGGCTCAACTTTGAAAAAGACGCTCCTAGTGTGGGGAGCAATCCACTGCCAAGCCATGGGGGAGCCGGACCCTCAATAAATTGCATTGAAATTGAGGAGGAAGTGGACATGGTCAATGAATCCTTCCCAGGGCATCCTAAGCCCCTGGTGATTAGCTACACCGAGCCGTCGGTCTCACCGACGCTCAACGGGATGAGACCTGTTACAATAAAAAGTACCGGGACCCTTCCAGTACCATAGTAACAAAGAGGTGCCTTGGAGGTATGATGTGAAAGTTTTAGGAGGGAAAAATGAAAAAGATGTGTTGGAGGGCTCATCACCTGACATAACCAATATAGCCGGAATAGGAGGAGTGACCAGGAGTGGTCGCATTTATGCTCCTGCTGAAGATGCAAGAAGGCAGCCGGCCATTCAAGAGAAGGAGAGTCAGGCTAGAATGGAGCCTGAAACTGCTGTCAAGGAGGTGGAGAAGGAATTAAAGAAGGCCGTCTCAGATGAAGAGGCCTGCGAATTCCTAAAAATAATAAGGCAGAGCGAGTACGCGGTGATTGAGCAGCTCAACCGTATACCTGCTAAAATCTCACTGTTGGCCCTTATGATGAATTCTGAGCCCCACCGGAAGGTGCTGCTGAAGATTCTAAACGAGGCTCATGTGGTCCACAACATCTCAGTGGACAAATTCGAGGGAATCGCCAATAACTTGACTGCCAACAACTTTATAACTTTCGCCGATCGCGAGATTCCTGATGAAGGGGCTGGACACAACAGAGCATTACATATCTCGGTAAAGTGTATGGACCATATCTTGGCTAGAGTGCTGATAGATAATGGCTCCTCATTGAATGTGATGCCTCAACTTACCTTGTCCAAACTGCCGCATGAAGGGATCCATATGAGGCCTAGCTCTACGGTGGTAAGAGCATTCGATGGGTCAAGACGGGAAGTTATCGGCGAAATAGACTTGCCAGTTCAAATCGGCCCGGTTATCTTCGACATAACTTTCCAAGTAGGCAGCCTACAGCTGTCTACTAGGCAGGCCTTGGATTCATTCCGCCAAAGCGGTCCCTTCAACTTTACATCAAAAGTTGAAGTTCATCATGGATGATAGACTAATCATCGTCTCGGCGGAAGAGGACTATTTGGTCAGTAAACCCACCAATCCTCCATATATTGAGGCAGCAGAAGAGGCTCTGGAGACTCAATTCCAAGCCTTGGAAATTGCCAATGTCACCACTATAAAAGAAGGAGAGGTGGTTGATCATAAGCGCCCCTAAGGCTTTGATGATGATGGCCCGGGTGATGCTAAAGAACGGGTTCAAGCCGGTGCGGCAAGTGGGGCAAAATAAAGGCGGCTTATCTCGGCCATTGCCGAGAAAAGAATAGACGGCGATATGGGTTGGGATATCAACCAACTGAAGAGGATAAGGCGATAAGACCCCGTTATAACAAGGTCCCCCTGTGCCACATATCACAAAGTTTTCGAAGTGCCGGTTTCGAAAACTCGAGCATGATCGCGGTCATAGACAAGGAAGGGACGTCAACTCTTGAAGAATTGGTGATGCCTTGTCCCCCTGGAAAAGAACTGACTAATTGGGAAATTTTCGATCTACCTCTCACTTTTGGTTCAGTTCAAATGTAATTCTGTAATTGTCATAATAAATTTTCATACGTAAACATTTTGTACATATTTTTGACAAATAATAAATACAGTTGCATTATCCAAAAATGTCCTCTCTTCTACCCCTCAATATATTTCCTCTTGTCAAATATATATATCTTATTCCTTCTTCTCATACCCAACACGCAGATCCGATTCAAAACCGCCTCACGACGATAATGCTAGTATTGTATTAGGCGATTTCGATTTGCGTATGACGACCAGTCGACGAAGAGGCGAGTTTGAATGCGAACCCACCGACGAGATGTTGAGATTGGTGGAACGTGAATCTAAAGCAATTGAACCTCATCAGGAACCCGTGGATTTAATCAATTTGGGGACCGAAGAAAATAAGAGAGAAGTCAAGATAGGCACGCTTATTGTCGGAGACAATCGTGAGCGGTTGATCTCACTTTTACAAGACTATAGTGATATCTTCGCCTGGTCTTATCAAGACATGCCAGGCCTAGATACTTCTATAGTAGAGCACAAGCTGCCTATGAAAGCTGGATATGCACCGGTCAAACAAAAGTTAAGAAGGATGAAACCAGAAATGTCTCTGAAAATCCGGGAAGAAGTAAGGAAGCAGTTTGATGCCGGCTTCTTGGCTGTTGCAAACTACCCCGAGTGGGTCGCTAACATAGTACCGGTCCCTAAGAAAGATGGCAAGGTCCGGATGTGCGTAGACTATAGAGATCTCAACCGAGCCAGCCCAAAGGATGACTTCCCATTACCTCACATCGATGTGCTGGTCGATAATACTGCGCAGTTCTCCTACTTTTCCTTCATGGACGGTTTCTCCGGCTATAATCAGATTAAGATGGCCGAAGATGACAGAGAAAAGACCACCTTTATTACGGCCTGGGGAACCTTTTGTTACAAAGTCATGCCCTTCGGATTAAAAAATGCCGGAGCAACCTATCAAAGGGCCATGGTAACACTGTTCCATGACATGATTCACAAGGAGATAGAAGTCTACGTGGACGACATGATTGCCAAATCCCGGACGGAAGACGACCATCTCACAGATCTGAAAAGATTGTTTGAGAGGCTCAGAAAATTCAAACTGCGGTTGAATCCGGCTAAATGCACCTTCGGGGTTAGGTCAGGAAAGCTCCTAGGCTTTATCGTCAGCGAGAAAGGCATAGAAGTTGACCCTGACAAAGCCCGTGCGATTATAGACATGCCAGCTCCAAGAACAGAAAAAGAGATCCGAGGTTTCCTAGGAAGACTCAATTATATCTCTCGGTTCATTTTTCAGTTGACAGCTACATGCGAGCCGATCTTTAAGCTATTGCGCAAGAATCAACCCATGAGTTGGGATGAGGATTGTCAAGAAGCTTTTGAAAAGATCAAATCATACCTACAGAACCCACCGGTCTTAGTACCGCCAGTTGCTGGGAGGCCCTTGATCTTATATCTGACGGTTACAGACCAATCAATGGGTTGCGTGCTCGGTCAACACGATGAATCTGGAAGAAAAGAGCGGGCAATATACTACTTGAGCAAGAAGTTCACAAGTGGAGAAGCTAGATATTCTCTATTAGAACGAACTTTCCGTGTGCTCGGCATGGGCACACCACCGCCTAAGACAGTATATGCTAAGTCACACCACATGGTTGATATCCAGGATGGATCCGATCAAGTACATATTTGAGAAACCTGCATTATCAGGACGGATTGCCAAATGGCAAATGGTGCTTTCGGAATATGATATCCTGTATGTGACGCAGAAATCTGTCAAAGGCAGTGCACTTGCAGAATATTTAGCCCAACAACCGCTAGAAGACTACCAGGCCATGCAGCCGGAATTTCCCGATGAAAATCTGATGGTGATCTTTGGTGAAGAAGAAAAGATAGATGGAGAGAAATGGACAATGTTGTTTGATGGTGCGTCCAATATGATGGGCCACGGTATAGGAGTTATACTGATTTCTCCAGAAAGACAGTATATACCTATCACCGCCCGACTAGCCTTCGATTGCACAAATAATATGGCAGAATATGAAGCTTGTATATTAGGGATTCAAGCTGCAATCAAAGCGAAAGTAAAACGCCTAGAGGTCTTTGGTGACTCAGCCTTGGTTATCCACCAGGTCAGGGGAGAATGGGAGACCAAAGACGCAAAGTTAGTGCCGTACCAGGCCCGTCTCCAAGAATTGCTAGAATACTTTGAAGAGATCACCTTCTCGCATATACCGAGGGAAGATAATCAACTAGCTGACGCCCTAGCCACCTTGTCCTCTATGTTTGAAATTGGACAAGAAGAAGATATGCCTCTCATTCACATCCAGCATCGTTCCAGACCGGCATTCTGTCAAACAGTGGAGGTGGAACCGGACGGAAAACCATGGTATCATGACATCCGGCAATTTTTAAGGAACAAAGAATACCCCGCCGATGCATCTGAAAACGACAAGAGGACCTTACGAAGGTTGGCCGCAGGATTCTTCCTCAATGGAGAAGTCCTATACAAGAGGAATCACGACATGGTTCTGCTTAGATGCGTGGACGCAGCAGAAGCCGACAAGATCCTAAAAGAAGTCCATGAAGGATCTTTCGGTACCCATGCCAATGGACATGCCATGGCAAGAAAGATCCTCAGGGCTGGATACTATTGGTTGACCATGGAAGCTGACTGTTGCAAACACGTCAAAACCTGCCACAAGTGTCAGGTATACGCAGACAATATCCATGCGCCGTCAACATTATTGAACGTGCTGTCTTCGCCATGGCCATTCGCCATGTGGGGAATAGATGTCATTGGCCCCATAGAGCCCAAGGCATCCAATGGACACCGCTTCATATTAGTCGCCATCGACTATTTCACTAAATGGGTCGAAGCCGCCTCATATGCTAGTGTAACTCGCAATGTGGTGGTCAGATTCGTGAAAAGAGAGCTGATCTGCCGATATGGATTACCCAGTAAGCTCATCACAGACAATGGCTTAAATCTTAACAATAAGATGATGTCGGAATTATGTGACCAGTTCAAGATCCAACATCACAACTCATCCCCATACCGACCTAAGATGAATGGAGCGGTCGAAGCAGCCAACAAGAACATTAAGAAAATAATTCAGAAAATGGTTCTCTCATACAGAGAATGGCATGAAATGCTCCCATATGCATTACATGCATACCGGACTTCTGTCCGTACATCTACTGGGGCAACGCCATTCTCACTAGTATATGGAATGGAGGCTGTACTCCCAATCGAGGTCGAGATTCCCTCATTGAGAGTCCTGATGGATGCTAAATTGGAAGAAGCCGAATGGGTCCAGGCCCGGATGGATCAGCTAAACCTAATCGAAGAGAAAAGGTTGACAGCAGTATGCCATGGCCAATTATACCAAAGACGAATGAAGAGAGCTTTCGATAAGAAGATCAATCCTCGGGAGTTTCAAGAAGGAGATTTGGTGGTAAAAAAGCTATTGCCTATGCAAAAAGCACTACAAGGGAAATGGTCTCCGAATTACCATGGACCTTATGTAGTTAAGAAGGCTTTCTCCGGAGGCGCCTTGATCTTGGCCGACATGGATGGAAAAGATTTGCCTAATCCTGTCAATTCGGATGCCGTCAAGAAGTATTATGCTTAAAGAAAAAAGCCCGCTAGGTCAACCATCAAAAAGACCTAGGCAAAAGTTAGGGCAATGCAAGAAAGAAAAGCCCGCTAGGTCAACCATCAAAAAGACCTAGGCAAAAGTTAGGGCAATGCAAGAAAGAAAAGCCCGCTAGGTCAATCAATCAAAAGACCTAGGCAAAAGTTAGGGCAATGCAAAAAAGAAGCCCGCTAGGTCAACCATCAAAAAGACCTAGGCAAAAGTTAGGGCAATGCAAGAAAGAAAAGCCCGCTAGGTCAATCATCAAAAAGACCTAGGCAAAAGTTAGGGCAATGCAAAAAAGAAGCCCGCTAGGTCAACCATCAAAAAGACCTAGGCAAAAGTTAGGGCAATAATAAAAAAAAAAGAAGAAAGAAAAGCCTGCTAGGTCAATCACCAAAAGACCTAGGCAAAAGTTAAGGCAATGAAAGAAAAGCCCGCTAGGTCAACCATCAAAAAGACCTAGGCAAAAGTTAGGGCGATACAAAAAGAAAAGCCTGCTAGGTCAATCACCAAAAGACCTAGGCAAAAGTTAGGGCAATACAAGAAAAGCCCGCTAGGTCCACCATCATCATTGACCTAGGCAAAATCAGGGCAGTTCAAGTAAGAAGCAGTTTAAACTGAAAACCTGAAAGGGCGGTTTAAACAAGAACGGCATCGGCAAAACAAAATTCGCTCCTCCTGATTAGAGAGGGCAAATAGGCAGTCTCCATCTATACTGGGGCAAACTCATGATGAGACAAAAATGGGCAGATATCCATGGGTCTAGTGAAAGGTTCAAGACTGGTCTGGGGCAAGCTGAATAAACTGGGGCAAAATTTCGGCTTTTCAGAGGCTGGGACAACAATGCACGAAGAGATCGCCAAAATGCAATACTAGCACTAATCGTCTCAAAGGCATCACCATCAACCAAAATTAGTTCACCAAACACATCGCCACAAAAAAAAAAACCTATGTCTTTCAACTATCTTGTTAATTCCCTATCATATGCAACTGTATTTTCTCCTGTCAAAATGTATATGCAGAATGTAATATCTCATTTTTAATGACAATTGCTGGTTACTAACGCTATACCAAAGTAAAAGTTATGTCTAATTTTTCTTAATGACAAACTCTTTTGACCCAAATATCTTACTAAAGCAGCGCATGCAACTGATATGTCTCCCAAAATCATCAAAGAAACAAACGATGTATAGAATCCAGCTCACTCTGAAGGATCTGATCGGTGCTAGAAGAAAACCAGGGAGTTAGAGTCCGCAAACAAAATCATGAGGTTTCTCTCTATCTAAACCTACAAATAGAAAACATCTGCATCTTGCTCACTGGCCTATGTTGTCAGGCCATAGCATCACATCTGCATTCCTGCTCACTGGCCTATGTTGTCAGGCCATAGCATTGCATCTGCATCTCTGCTCACTGGCCTATGTTGTCAGGCCATAGCATCACATTTGCATTCCTGCTCACTGGCCTATGTTGTCAGGCCATAGCATCACATTTGCATTCCTGCTCACTGGCCTATGTTGTCAGGCCATAGCATCACATCTGCATTCCTGCTCACTGGCCTATGTTGTCAGGCCATAGCATTACATCCTCGCATTTCCTGCTCACTGGCCTATGTTGTCAGGCCATAGCATCACATCTGCATTCCTGCTCACTGGCCTATGTTGTCAGGCCATAGCATTACATCCTCGCATTTCCTGCTCACTGGCCTATGTTGTCAGGCCATAGCATCGCACCTTTACATTCCTGCTCACTGGCCTATGTTGTCAGGCCATAGCATCACATCTGCATCCTTGCTCACTGGCCTATGTTGTCAGGCTAAAGCATCGCACCTTTACTTTCCTGCTCACTGGCCTATGTTGTCAGGCTAAAGCATCGCATCTTTACTTTCCTGCTTTTCAGGCCTATGTTGTCAGGCCGCCCTAGATTAGATTTATTGCTTTTCAGGCCTATGTTGTCGGCGCCTAGATTAGATTTCTTGCTTTTTAGGCCTATGTTGTCGAGCCGCCTAGATTAGATTTATTGCTTTTTAGGCCTATGTTGTCGGGCGCCTAGATTAGATTTCTCGCTTTTAGGCCTATGTTGTCGGCCGCCTAGATTAGATTTACGCTTTTCGGGCCTATGTTGTCGCCACCTAGATTAGATTTACTGCTTTTTAGGCCTATGTTGTCAGGCCGCCCTAGATTAGATTTACTGCTTTTCAGGCCTATGTTGTCAGGCCGCCCTAGATTAGATTTACTGCTTTTTAGGCCTATGTTGTCAGGCCGCCCTAGATTAGATTTACTGCTTTTCAGGCCTATGTTGTCAGGCCGCCCTAGATTAGATTTACTGCTTTTTAGGCCTATGTTGTCAGGCCGCCCTAGATTAGATTTACTGCTTTTCAGGCCTATGTTGTCGCCACCTAGATTAGATTCTTGCTTTTAGGCCTATGTTGTCGAGCCGCCCCTAGATTAGATTTTTCGCTTTTAGGCCTATGTTGTCGAGCCGCCTAGATTAGATTTTGCTTTTAGGCCTATGTTGTCAGGCCGCCCTAGATTAGATTCTTGCTTTTTAGGCCTATGTTGTCAGGCCGCCCTAGATTAGATTTACTGCTTTTAGGCCTATGTTGTCAGGCCGCCGTAGTTTAGATTTCTTGCTTTTAGGCCTATGTTGTCGAGCCGCCCTAGATTAGATTTTCTTTTAGGCCTATGTTGTCAGGCCGCCCTAGATTAGATTTACTGCTTTTCAGGCCTATGTTGTCAGGCCGCCCTAGATTAGATTTACTGCTTTTCAGGCCTATGTTGTCAGGCCGCCCTAGATTAGATTTACTGCTTTTAGGCCTATGTTGTCGCCTAGATTAGATGTTACCGCTTTCGGGCCTATGTTGTCGGCGCCGTAGTTTAGATTCTTGCTTTTTAGGCCTATGTTGTCAGCGCCCTAGATTAGATTTTGCTTTCAAGGCCTATGTTGTCGAGCGCCTAGATTAGATTTCTTGCTTTTCAGGCCTATGTTGTTAGGCCGCCTAGATTAGATTTACTTGCTTTTAGGCCTATGTTGTCGCCGCCCTAGATTAGATTCTTGCTTTTCGGGCCTATGTTGTCGGGCCGCCTAGATTAGATTTATCGCTTTTCGGGCCTATGTTGTCGGGCCCCTAGATTAGATTTCTTGCTTTCGGGCCAAGGCCACCCTAGATTAGATTTACCACTTTTAGGCCTATGTTGTAAGCCGCCTAGTTTAGATTTCTTGCCTATCTTTTCAGGCGCCCTAGATTATCCAAAATCGGGCCTATGTTGTCGGGCCACCCTAGATTAGATTTCCTTTTTAAGTTTAAATTTACCGCTTTCGGGCCTATGTTGTCGAGCCACCTAGATTAGATTCTTTGCTTTTTAGGCCTATGTTGTAAACGCGTAGTTTAAATTTCTGCTTTTTTGGCCTAAGCCTCCAAGCTTAAGTCTCATATCACGACACACAAAAAAATAAAGTCACCCCATGAGGTTCAAAATGAGCTCAAGGCTTCTAGTGTCATTCTTGAGTTTTCAAAATGTCTAAATAAGGTGTTCACGTCTTTACTCGTTTTCCTACCACGATAACTCAGAGAATCGCTTCTGACGTTTCGGTAAGAAAAAAAAAGAATAAATGTAAACACCTAATTATGTTCGAAACCCTCTTTTAGGTGATTAATCCAAAATGAATTAAATTTATAATAAAAAATTTTTCAAAACAAATAAAAACAGAGAAACAAACAAAAACAGAAAACAGACAAAAGTCATTTAGTTTTTAACAACCAAAAATAAAATAAAAAGTATAAAAATTTCATAATAATAATCAAAATTAAAATCTGAAAATTTTGAACCAAATGAAATAAAAGAAGGAAAAATAATAGAAATGAATAAATGAATAAATAAGTGGAATGAATAAATAAAAACTGATTCTGAAAAAATAATAATTCTGAAAAATAAAAAATAAAAAATAATAACAGAAATAAATTGAAAAATTAGAAGGAGTTTTTCTTTTTTTTGGAAATTTGCAAAAGAGGCCAAAACAAAAAAAGCAAAGGATGAAAATGCAAAATGAAAGAAAAGCCAAGTTTTGGAAATTTGCAAAGAAGGACAAAAACAAAAGAAGAGGAAAGGGGGTCTCCTGAAACCTATAAAAGGAACGCAGAGAAGCTGGGCAAGGGAGTTTTTGCTTTTAGAAACAAAGAATCTGCTAGGGAAATTAGAAAGGGAAATTAATCTCTTCTTCTCTTTGAGACTTCTGCTCTTCAAGAATCAGAGGGTTGTGCAACCGGTTTCTGAAACATCCCAGCGTTAAAGAAATCAATCTGATCAGCATCTCAAGCTTGATCTCAAAGAACTCTGCAACAGGTTAGTAATTAATTTCTCACCCTAGGATATGTATCTATACACAATTGAATCAAGATTTTGCCTTAAAAGTTGCATAAAATGAAGTAGATAATGTTCTTGATATGTTGAGTTAATGTGGCTTAGCATTAATCTTGAAAAATCTTGCAAGAACAGCATGCATGACATATTGCACTAATCTTGAATCTGGTAGGGAGAATGTCTAAGTGACTTAGGAAATAGGTGAATCCGAGAGTGATCCTCTGTTTCACGTGATCTATACATCTAAAAGTTCTATGTCTTTGCTTAAATTCCACGAGCTTTCTGTGAATACATAAGCTACACCTGTTCATGAAATCCTAGCCATATCCCACCTTTCTTTTTGCTTTTTCAAAGACATTTAAATCGGGATGTCAGGTTGTGGTGGGATATTAAGGATCCCCTGCAAATTAAGGATTCTCAGTAAGTTTGAGAGCGTCTGAGCAGAGAAGCTGACTATTTCTTGGCTCTCACTGCTCATCTTGTTAATCACCAATTCAAGAATATAAGAATATTATACAAATTTTAAGTTGAGGAATACTGTGGATACATGGAATTTAAGGACATGAGAGAAAGAGATTGGTAGCAATGCTTGTTGAAACATTAATTGTAACCTGATATGCGGGCAGTGGGCTTTTTGCTTCACTTCATGTGAGGAAATGGCTTGACATTGATGATGAATTTGAGCTACCCTCGGTTAATATAGCCATCGGTGCTGCATCTCTGTGCATATATGAGCCAAAAGAAAGAGATCTGCCAGATTTGCCAACTATGATTTCTGAGGATTTAACAGGATGATCTGTAAGCAGGCTCCCTGAGTAGTGACAAGATCAATTGAAAGCTTAGCATTAAGATCCAAAATTGTTATTGCTATTGATTATATCACATTTGGTGGAAAGCTTGATGGAAAGAACTGGCCTCCCCTGCCAATATGTGATCTGGAGAAGTTATCTGAAAGCACATGCAACGTTGCAAAGAGGAAACTCAATTCAGTGGTTCGGTTCTTGTTTAAAATGCATTGCAAACTCCTTTGTTCTTTGTTGGAGTCATATCTTCCCCTATCAGAACCATCCAGTTGAATTCCCCTTGTGTTCGTTTACTGTAATTGTGACAATTTCTAAATCAGTAAAGAAACGTTAGGAAGACTCTTGACTGGCTGTTTGATTTTGCCTGCATACATGATGTGATGAATAAAGATTCAAATAAGAGCAACTTTCTGGTTCCTGTTGATTTCGTCATTAATTGTGTGGGGCAAGCTGATTGCAGCAAGACTGGGAGATGCAGTGCAGGTCAATATGGAGTATGAATTCTAGAGGAATAAGGAAGAATTTGTTTTCCTAAAACGCAGAGTCAATCGCATTCCATAACACGCTTTTGTTCCTTCCAGTTCTGGCCTAACATTAAGTCAATTCGAATACTTTGAATGCTTGGTTCAATACATGAATGCCTACTCTGTCCTGATGGTATAGTTGGGGTTGATCCGGGGTTTAGTATTGCTAGTTGACATAGAGGCAGTCTGGAAAATTATGGAAGAGATTATCGCAACTGTTTTGGGCTTTAAATTTCGACTCAAATTCTTAGGAGGCGTGGCTTTGTGAGGGAATTTGGATGAAGTTCATGATGGCATTCAGGTGCCTCACTTGCTCTGCTCTTGTGTGAGGCAGTATGGGCAACTGAATGTGGAGGATATGGGAATGGAAGAAAGACCCAAGTTCTGATGGAAGCCTTTGCAAGTTGTTCAAAGGCATGGTTGACACATAATGCTGAGATTGCTAAACTCTGTCTGTTCATAATACAGCTTGACCAAAGGGGATGAATGTTAGTAAACATGAGGTTCTGTTGATGTCTGATGCATGCATGGAAATTCTGCAGACAAATGAACACAATACGCGGTCTTTATCTTTCAATTCAAAGTAATAAAGACAGGATCATGAGTTTGGCTTAGTGGCCAAAGGGACGTGCCATTTGCATCTCCCATATGCTGTGTTCGAACCTCACAGCATGCCATTTTAAGTTAATTCGATAAAAAGACAAGTATGAAATTAGAATAAAATAACTGCACCCTATACTCAACCAGGCGTTTGGTCTAGTGGTCAGGGGCGTTTGTGGGTATTCTATAACCAGGGGTTCGAGTCCCATAGATGGCATTTTTGAAATTCATCCTAATACCCACCCACACAGTAATATATGGTAGAAGGAGTAGGATATCTTAAGAAACCTAAATGGCCTAAGTGGTAGAATAATAGGCATATGAACATCACATACTGTGTTCGAACCCTGGAGAAGGCAATTTTTCAGCCTCCTTTCAGATTTTAAAGCCCTGCAAATGAAATTACCATGCTGCCCTTAGGGATTCCACATAATCCCTATCCTGTCCCTGCCAATAAACTTACCTTACTGCCCTAGGGATTCCACAGAATTCCCAGTATGTCCCTGCCCTTAAAATGACCACACTGCCCCTATCAAATTCCAAAATTCCCAGTATGTCCCTGCCCTTAAAATGACCACACTGCCCTTGGCTAATTCACCTAATCCCTATTCTATCCAAGATTAATAAAAATGCCAGAAAATAGAAAATCTATTAATAAAAATAAAGAAGATTTAGAAAATCAGAAATTTAGAAAATCTTAGAAAATTCCAAAAAAAATAAATAGAAAATATAGAAAACCTTAGAAAATTCCAAAAATAAATAAAAATATAGAAAATTAGAAAATTAAGGAAAATATAGAAAATAGAAAATTTAATAAAAAATTACAGAAAATAAAAAATCTAATAATAAAATGTAGAAAATTAAAAATTTACAGAAATTCGAATTAACAAAATTGGAAAAAATATAAAATTCCAGAAAATTAGAAAATAAAGAAAAATTAAGAAAATGTATAAGTTTAGGAATAAAAATTAAAAATTATGGAAAATTAGAAATTGAAACAAAACATAGAAAATTTAGGAAACTAAATTAGAAAATAGATAAAAACATAGAAAATTTAGGAAATTAAATAAAAATTTCAGAAAATAAACAAAACATGGAAAATTATATAAAAATCCCAGAAAAATTAGAAAATTCAGAACATTAACTAAAGTTTAGAAAAATAAGGAAAATTCCAAAAAATTTTAATAAAATTTAGGAAACTAAGATAAATAGAAATTAAAGAAAACTAAAAAATACATTAGAAAATTCAGAAAATTCATAAACATTAATAAACATTCAAAATTTCATAAAATTTATAAAATACAGAAATTTCTGGAAATACAGTAAAAAAGAAAAACGAAAATTTTTATTTACGTTCAAACTTTCTTTTTCAAAGATTGATGCTTTCTACAAAATATTTCTGTTTCGAAAATTTAAAAAGATCTTTTCCAAATATTTTAGGATCTTCAAGTCTCACGCAATGGGCTCTAAATGGGGAACTGGCGGTTTACCTGCTGTTCAACATTTAGTAGTTCATATAGGTCTTTGTGCTGCCTTAGCCGCCTTGGGCCTTGTGCATGAGTGGGCTTGAAGTCCTTTTCAAATAAAAATATAAACCTTTTTCTGATATTTGGGATGCTAGGCCTCACGCAATGGGCTCTAAATGGGGAACTGGCGGTTTACCTGCTGTTCAACATTTAGCAGTTCGTATAGGTTCTTGTGCTGCCTTAGCCGCCTCGGATCTTGTGCATGAGTGGGCCAAAGACCCCTCCTAAAACTAAAATTCCTCTTCGAATAGCAAAATCTTCAAAACATTTTCTCAAAAAAACAAGATCTTTAAGATAGTTTTTCTTAAGCATTTTTGAAGGTCAAGCCTTCACAAAATCAAATAATCTTCTCTCAAACATTTTTGAAGGTCAAGCCTTCATGAGCTAGAACTACGTAAGCCTTGAGTTTCCCATTGCACCGGGGAATACGTAGGAGCAAGGATCAAGTCTGTCAGGCTAACCTCCATCAAATTATTTTTCACTTTAAAGGGATCAAACATTTTCAAAATCATACACTCAGTTTAAGGGTACCGTTCTTCGGAACGGGCAAGTAAGGTGCCTAACACCTTCCTTACTTGTAACCGGCTCCCGAACTTAGAAGCTCATTCTTGAGTCAGGGTTTTTCCAAATATTTTTCCCTTGAATAAAAATTTGGTGGCGACTCCACATTTAATTCAAAACTATATTCATTTTAAATTTTAGCGAGTTCGTCGTCTCATCGGAATTACGGTTGCGACAATGATTCTTCCCAATTGCATCCGGACCATGGACTACCTGCTAAACAATCGTCATACCACCTCACACAGCAGCGTCTTGACCTGAAGATGTTCCGTGAACAAGCTCTATGACCTATATTAGAGATAAGAAATACTGTAAGGACCTCGTGGCCCCACCAGAATTCTCTTATACTACATGCATTCAATTTCTGCATGCAACGTAAAAAATGAGCAGGTACATATTGCAGTTGATCCTTGACTTCTCGAATCATGGCGACTCAAACATCGATGTGCATGGGCTTCCTAGGAATTTCTTAGTTTACAGCCATTGATGTATCCAAAAGGTACGAGTCCTAGAATTGCACTCTCATCTTAAAGCATCATCATGCAATGTGGAATGGACTCAGGCCACAATGAATTCATAGCTGATCTTTCTCGTATTATTCGTGCTAATGCTCATCTAAATGTGAAAGACTGGTGGCAGTCTCTAAGTCTTCATCTCTTTTTGTTCTCTACGTCAGTTTTGCATGCTAGTTGGTGACCCAATTCATTTTCTGATTTCTGGGTACTTGGCTTCTGAACAAGAATAGTGATGCAATAGCTGCAAAGAAGGTGTTCAAGTTAATTACATAGGCATGATGGTGTCAAGTCACCAAAAAGAATTCTGTGATGGCCTAGGTTGCTGCAGAGAAAGTTGGTACCTCTTGCCTCTGCACCAGTGGCTATGAAACCAAATTAAAATTACCCAGGCTTACACATCAAATAGCTAAATAGGTATTCTGAGCGGAGGCCATTTATGTTCCTTGAGTTCAAGTGTTGTGACCAAAGACCTGAAGTTAAAGTTTCTTTAGGTAGTGCAAGCTTTTCCAAATTCTGTTGGTATGGATAATCGGTTCAGGATATTTCTTGATGTCATTCAAAGACTCTACCATTTAATCTATGATGTGCGGCTGCAAAGGGAAGCCTCCAGTCTTGGCAGGCACATGCATGGCTTAGATTGTGCTTACTACTCAACAAATCTATCTTCAACGAACTTTAATAAAGTTGATGAGTATTAAAACTAAACTAAAGGCCCAACTTAGTGGTTGAGTTGATGGCATACAACTCCCAAGCCCCTAGTTTGAGTCCCCTGCATGGCATTCCCTATTTTACTCTCTCATGTGCTAACCATGATCTTAGGCAACCAAAGTCTGTATAGCCAAACCAAAGGTGAGTAGGTTGTTTTCCTTCAAGTGGGCCACGCTGCTGCTCCTAAACTAGCCCAGGTGGATATCCTTCAAATCTAATTGGCCAAAGAATTGGGGCCAAGTACTGTTGCTCCAAAACAAGCCCATTTTTCTTTCTTTCTTTCTTTTTTCTTATTTTCCTAAAATTAAGATCAAATATTTTTATTTTTTTTTTAGGTCAAACCCAAAACTCTTTTAATTGGAAATAAAGTTTTGGGTCAAGCCTAAGTTCATTTTTGTCTAAATTGGGTCAAACTTAATTCTTCTTTCTTTAAAATCAAATTCCTTTTCTTAATTTGAATCAAACTCAATCTGTTTCTAAATTTGAAAACGATTCCATTTTCATTATTTGGGTCAGACCCAATTCTTTTTACTTAAGCCCAATCCCTCTTATTTTTATTATTTTAAAATCTAGTCCATTTTTCTTTAACAATTTTAAGTCTCACGAAATGGGCTTTAAATACAAATTGGTATCTTTTTCTGTTGTTCGATGTTTAGAAATTTATATGGGTTATTTTCAAATGTCGACTAAGAATTATCCAAAAATATCAAAACTGCTTTTAAAATCGTCTTTCAAATTCTTTTAACCTCTGAAGATCAAGTCTTCAAAATAAAAACCAGAACTACGTAGCCTTGAGTTTCCCATTGCACCAAAGAATACGTAGGACCAAGATGAAGTCCTGTCAGGCTATTTTCATACAAACCTATCTATTTTTATTCTATTTAAGGGATCAAATAATTTTCAAAAAATCACACATTCAGTTTAAGAGTACCGTTCTTCGGAACGGGTGAGTAAGGTGCCTAACACCTTCCCTATTCGTAACCGACTCCCGAACATAGAATTTCTTCCTCAAGTTAAGATCTTTCCAAATATTTTCCCTTAAATAAAATTTGGTAGCGACTCCACTATTAATTAAAATTCTTTCTCAAAATTTTAGCGAGATCGTCGTTTTGTTATAATTATGGTTGCAACAGTATTTTTAAAATTATTTTTCATATGTTGATTATTGTAGTATGTTAACATGCTCATTTTGATTATGAGTGACGATTGGCATTTTCAATATTTTGATAGCATTTTGGATATGTTAAACACTTGACGTATAATCTTGCATAGGTATATTATACTTATGTTTTAGTTTGTAGCCTTCCAAGTTTCTATTTTGTCACTTATTGGTTAAAGGCATGTAACATAGTTCATTTTGGGTAAATTTTAGGTTAAGTAATTAAGTTCAAATGATTTAAGTTGTTATGTATTGGTTTTGCTTCTATTAATTTGATTAGTTTAGATTTTTTATAAATTTTAAAAGACGTGAAGCTTGTTCAGAATGACATTTGGAAAAATTTTAATAGTTGAATCAATGGCTAGTTCATAGTTAGGAATGTTAATTTTTTGTATAATTTTATTAGATATGCACATTATTTTAGATTTTTTAATGATTGAAACACATATAGTTTTGGCCTATGTTTATTGTTCAATTCATTACTCAATTTCGTGGGTTGTTAGTAGCCTTATTGATTTTGTTTGGATAATTTTTTTCTAGGTATATCACCTATGCTTTGCATGTGGTTTATTAATTCATATCAGTTTGGTTGTTTATTTTTTTTTTTTTTTTTTGAAAATATTAGCTAAGCTTTCACTTGATTACGTGCTTGCAAAATTCAAGGGGTTATTTAACTTCTTTTAATTTGTTGTGTCAAATCACTTACAATTATGTTAGCATGCTAACTTTGTAACAATGCAACTTTGATTATGGTATGTACTATATATATTGTTATTTGTCTAATTCACTGTATTATTATATTTTCTCAATTTTAATTCTTTAATATTTTTGTATTTTGCAATCTTAGATGGTTTGGTGGGCAATGATTATTATCTTTTGAAAGATCCTGAAGATAATGTATTTTCATATTTTTAATATTTATATATCAATGTATATTTATTTATTATATAATTTTATTTCTATATTTGTGTATGTATCTTAATCTTAGTGTCAAACTATTTGTGTCATTCTATGTAACTATTGAATTGTGATTTGTATTGCAGCTAGTCAAGTCAACGATCATCATCTTATTTTTTCATTATTCTTCACCTTAATATTACTCTTATTCTTTGTTTAGACCATGGGAGAAATAAGATAGAAAGAAAGAGAAGGGAAAGAAAGGGAGTAAAATTAATAAGGAAAAATGAGTTATTTGGATGAGTATAAATAACAGGGAAAGGAAAAAAATTTTTTTTTCTATTTGAATTGTTTAGATGGATGGAAAAGAGAGAGAAAAAAATATATTAATAGTATAAATTTTAAAAAATTTATTTTTTGACTATGTCTTTTTATAAATATAATTTTGAATATGCGTAATTTTTAATTTTTTAAAAATATATAATATTTAAAAATTTAAAATAAAATAAAAAACTCTCCCTCTCACCTTCCTTTCTTGTTCATGGCTAAAGAGGAGGGAACATAAAATTGTAGGGCCTATGAAAAGTTAATCTTTCCTTCCATTAAAGATAAAACAAACCAAATGCATGGAAAGCTGATCTTCCTCTTCAATTTCATCCTTCCTCCATAATTTATTTCATTCAAACAAAATGTTAAAGTTAATGATATTTTTTCTTAGGTTAAAACGGTGTTATTTTTTTAAAACAAGTTTAAGTTTAAACAATAAAAAAACAAAATTTATCTCAATTATGTTTTTTGAAAACTGTAATATAGCTTAGTTAGCAACCCAACATAAGGAAAAAGATTGAAAAGCTACGTTAAACAAAAAGCAATAAAAACTACAAAAAAAGATGTTAGAAGTAAAAAAAAAAAGTTGCCATCAAAGACCTGAAATCATTTTAACTCATCCACCAAAAATATTTACCCAAAACAATCAACAACTATAACATCTAACTAGAACTAGGATAGAAATGGCTACAAAATTATTAATGTCGGTTTATGATAGTTTCACATATTTAGACCTACAACCGACCAAATTCGGCCCATGATGAGGCCTAATTGTAAACATTGCTTAAGCAATCCTTTAGTTCTACGTTAGGTCCACCTCTTGTGGTTAATTCACTATATTTTCATTGATATTTATTTTGTAACACCTATAGTAACTCAAGGGTTTGTTGGGATGGAGTGATGGAGAAGGGAAAGAAAGAAAGAAAAAGGAAAAAGAGGGTATAAATTTTTTTTGTTATTTTTTTCACATAAAAATAAAAAAAAAAAAAATATTTTTTAGGGTAATCATTGAAAAAGTAATCCTACTTTTAGATGAGAAAATGGAAGAGGAAGATTTTATTTTTTCTTTTTGTTAAAATTTTATATATTTTAAAAAATAAAATAAAAATAAGTTATATTAATAAAAATATATAGTAAAAAATAAAATTTTTTAATAGCTAAATTTTATTTTTCTAAATTTATATAAAATTTTTGAAAATGGCTAAAACGCCGCTAGAATGATTTACTTTCTGCACAGAACTAGTCAGTTTCTAGAAAAATATCAAATGACCTTAGGTTAACTTGGGAATGAACCAAAAAGTGTTATAATTGTTAAAGGAATAATTTGGAAATTTTCTGTCAATGCTAAGAAAAATTACAAAAATGCTCTTGTTAGGCTAGGAGGGCAAGACGGTGTGAGGAAGAAGCCAAGGGTAGGCCCCACATTGGTTGCACGAAATTTTCCACATGGAAATTATGGCGATGAGTCACCAAGTGAAGTCAACTAAGGTAAACCCTTAAAAGAATAATTAATACTAAGATTCCTTTAACCAGGACTAAGGCTAATTAACCTTGATTAATTAAAACTTAACCATGCTTAGGGTAAGTTCAACTTGATTAGTGATAAATTAAGAATTATTAGCATTAATATAATCCTAAAATGATAATTCTTTACCTTTAGATTTATTTTAAAAAATAGAAATTACAACTAAAATTACCAAAATGCTCTTAAGTGGGAATTTAATTCCCACATGCCTTTGGTGGACGAAATTTCTTAGAAACACCAAGGTGAGGGCTTATTTTCTGCAGTTCTAACCTTATAAACACTTGGAGAGTCTCTCAAAATTTTATCAAACTTAATCCACCCAAAAACCCAAAGATTGTACCTTAAGCCTAAACTTCTATCTTTGAAGTTTAAGCTAAATTAATATCTGACCACCAAGCGCCGCCATCACACTTGGGAGAAATTTTGTGGATCAACTAAGGAGGGAAAGGTGAGCCAAAGAAGCCCCACCAAAGCCCCACACCAAGTCTCCATCAAGTAAGATTTTCTACTTTGTCTTTTTAAGCTTTAATCTTACTTTTTATGGTTTTTTTTTCTTTTGTGGATCTTTTCTTTAAAATTCATAAATCTCCTTTTGTTTGGACTTATTAGGGCTCCAGATGCCTTTAAATAGTTCAAAATTAACATCACCATTTTTTAGTGATTTTTGAAAATTAAATAAAGTTTGGTTGGTTTAAAGTGGTTCTAAGTAACATATAAGAAATTTAGTCAGTGAAAGTTATTTTAAAATCCACTTTGATGCTTTGGGTAGTTTTGAGAAGTCATGAGTAAATTTTTGAAGTGTTCTTGAAAGGAGATGGATGGATCTTGGAGTAGACCTTGTGGATCTACACTTTGTTGCTTGAAAAAAAATGCTACTTTGCATGTTTTTATGATTAAAGCTTGAAAGTTGTTGATTTTCTTACTATGGTGGACTTGTGTGATTTTATTTCTAGATCTAAACCCATGGACTTAAATATTATAAAGTGAAAGAAAACTTAAATTTTAAGTCCCAAAATCTTGCTTTGGGCACAAATTTGAAAACTACTAAGTAAAAGTTAAAATTTTGGGACCCTAAATGGCATAAGCCTCACAAGACCCTTAAGAGTCATTTTTATCATGACTCAAGCTGTGGACTTTGGACAAGCCTTGTATGGATCAAGAGCTTAAGGTGCTACAAGTGCACAAAATCAAAGAACCAAGGTTGTATGAGAAGGAAATTTGAAAAGGTGACCTTGGCAAGCTAAAGGAGGCATTTGACCATACATTCAAATTTGGGGATAAAACTTCTTAAAATTTTTAAAAGTGATACAAACCATGTAACTAGGTTCTAAATGATGTGAAACAACTTTTGGAAGAAGAGAATTTGAACAAAAATGACGTAAAAACAACTAAGTGTTCATTCGGCCACCTTAGTGTAATCCATGGAAAAATGAACTTAAAATTGGTTAAGGATGCAATAAGGATCTCCATTAGGTAAATGGAGGATTTAGAGGTGTAAGTAAGGTCTAAAAGTGGCTAAGTCCATAATAACCAAAATAGATAAAATCAAGTGAAATTCCATAATAAATACTTAAGATAGATTTCAAATATGCATAAGCTGGTAATTAAAAATGAATCATGGAGTTATGTGGAGGAAAGGGGCCATTCCATCATGACCCTTAGGATAAGAGGAGAAAACCTAAAAAATAACTAAACTTGGTAAAACTTGTAGCCTAAACTTCAACTAGAAGAATTGATCAACCAAGGTTAACTAGAGACGAACTTTGATGCCCTAAACTTTAGAAGTGGCATTCATCCACTTTAAGATTAATTAGTCAAGGAGGAGTTTTAATTTTTAAGTAGGTTTAATTAAGGATCCTTGGCATGTAAGTAATTAAGGGAGATTTTAAGTAGTTAATGGATCCATTCGGCCTCCTTAGGGTAAATTGATCAAGAATGAGATTTAATTCTTAACTAGTATTAATCAAACATCCTTGGCATATAAAGTAGTAGGGATTAAAATTGAGAATACATTTTAAAAAGGTTAAGGAGCTCATTTGGACATATTAGCCAAGTTAGTAAAAGAAAGTTAAGAATTCACTACAATTCAAGACTAGACCTAGGCATGCATAAATTAAGTAATTAGGAATAAATCATGAGGTTGGAAAACTACACTAAACCATTTGGCCATGACTTTCAAGAGTGACGAAAAAGTCTTAAAAATTTCTAACATAGGTATCAATTAATGAATTAGGCTTCAATTGAAAAAAAATTAACTCATAAGATAAGAAAAAGTAAACTAGAAGGTCATACTAGCCAAGGACTCACATTCAGCCATTTAAAGTTAAATACGAAAAAATAAGTATGAAAACTTGGTTTAGGTACATTAAGAAGCTGTCATGTTTGTAAAGAATTAAAAGTATAAATGAAGCTTCGAAATGGCATGTGCATCACTCAACCATGCTTAACTAAATTGGCATAACTAAGTTAAAAACTTACTAACACTTAATCTCTAAACTTAGTATGAATAAGATGTGCATAAGACTTGCAAATTGAAGAGCACAAAGAATATAAACTTAAAAGGTGTCATTTGGCCACCTAGAGAAAAACTTATAAGTTTGTAAGAAAATCATATGAAACTAATGGAACTTTGAAAAAAGGAAAGGTTGAGGAGTAACTTGGAAGGTTGAGAGAATTAGGTCCCTTGAATGAATCATCATACAAAGTTAGAGAGTTAAATAAGTTGGAAATATATTGGATGCATGTAATTATGTTATCATAATGTGATTTATGAGTCAACTCGTGATGTATTATGAATTCACATTATTTAATGTGAGTTGAATACTGATTGCTCATAAGTATTGAAAAGATGATGTAATGTATGACGAGTTTATACAATTGATGGTCTGATAGAATTTGAGATCTAAATGTGCATAGCATTTTGGTTGAATACTGTTTGAGCATGGATGATTATCTGGAAGCCTTTAAAATAAACCTAAATGGTTTAAGAGATCACTAAAGAAAAATCCTATGTGAAAACATAACATATATCTCTACCATGCTAGGTGCACATATGGAGGTCACAAGGCCTACCATATGAAAGCCATAGGGCTTCTATAAATTATGATTGTGACGACCATCCAAAATGAAAGATTTATGAATAAGGCATGAATGAATGTCTTCAATTAAGTTGTCATAGAAAGGGTGACTTAAGAATGATCATTAATTATGAGTAAGGCTTAAATGAAATGATAAAAGTTACATGAATTATAAATAACATACATCTTTACTAGACCAAGTCATAGGACTTGTGCATATATGGAGGCCACAAGGCCTACCATCTAAAAGTCATAGGACTTCTATAAATTATGATATATGAAAATCAAAATAAGTACCTTGTATGATTGTGAGAAGGGTTAGTTTTTATAGTTGTAAAAAAAATCCACTTTAGTTAAAGATTTTGTAAAGAAATTGATCCTTTATGCATTATATGATTTCAAATAATCTAAAATGGTTGAGATAAAAATGATGACGCTAAGTTTAGGCTAGAATCCTACTGAGAAACTTAATTTCTCATCCCTACCTTCCCATTTTCTTCTCAAACGTCCTAAACGCTATTTGTGACAGAGGAACCGAACAGTAGCAACTCACATACTTGAAGCGGACGTGAGACTCTTTCCTTCAGATTTACATCATAATGATAATGTAAATAGTTGGATGTAAGTATCCTAGTTATTAGTATGTAGTAGTAAGCAGTTTATGAATAGTGTATGTATTAGAATATTTAGCAAATATGTATGTATGTTATGGTGTGTAATAAAGTATATGTAAAAGCCTTAGTGCTCAAAACTATTATATGTATATAAACGAATTGTATAATTATATAATGTTTGTGTGTTTTATGAGTAGTTTATGTTTAAGTGTTTACTGTTAATTAGAGATAAATAACGTAAAGCAAGTGTTACAAAATGATAATATTTTGTATGTGCGAAAGAAAGCCTAGTTAGTTATTCACTAACTGCACATGATATAGACAAAACTCGCATTTTATAATAAACGGTTAAAAAAATTATTGTATTTTTTCTAATAAGTAATCTTCAGAAATTCTGCATCATGAGATAAGAAACTAATAATAAAAATTATTGAATGACTTAAATATAAATCGATATTTATTTTTAGGATGTTATAATAATGGTATGAATAATAGCGATTACTTTCCGGTCAAGTAACACGTGAGCATGATGAATCTACCATGTCAAAAATCTACTTGATCAAGATTGGGGAAGAATATAGTTCTTTTATTAAACTCACAAAAATAATTTGTCAAACAAAACTACAATACAACAGAACACTCTTAAGCATAAAAAACTAAGGTTTAGTGATTCATCCACGGAAAATAATGGACGCAAATCCATACCTACGTCCATCTCCATACATTTTAGATTGTGACGATTTTTAATCTTTACAATTTTTTAAAAGAATAAAAATAAAAATTTTGTGATCATTAGAAGTTAAATATATCGATATGTTTGTTTATGTGTGAATATCTGAAGGCTTTATGATTAGACATTAAAAATTTTGTGATCACTACAAGTTAGATTTTGTGCAATATATCCAATTGATTTGATAATGGTACGAGTGATACCGATTTTATTCCCGTGAACAAACACATGAGCATGATGAATACTCGATTAAAATAGGGCCAGAATATGGTTTTTGTATTAAACTCAAAAAAATAATTTATAAAATAAAATTACAATACAACAGAACACTCTTAAGCATAAAAAGCTAACTGCGTATTTTATTTCGAATACAAAATAACTATATAAATGGAAAAGGTAAATTGAATGAGGAGCTCCAAACAATGATTCAAATGTCCAATTGAATGTTTTGACTCTAGTTGTTGTCGTACCATGACTGCTTTTGAAGATAGTCAATTGTTTTCTTGTCCACTTGGAAAGCTTTGGTGAGAACCTCTGATGAAATAGGTGGATTTGCTTTAAACAAAGCATTAGCAATAGTGATAGTTCCTGGATTCTGACTGCTGAGAGCAGCAATGGCAACAGCATTTCCATATCCAACATTCAATTGGAAATGAATGAGACCAATTGGGAACACAAACACATCACCCTTATTCAACACTTTTGTGAAGAGACGATTTTTGTCTTGATTGGATGTCACAAATCCAACATATAGAGTACCTTCAAGGACTATAAGAATCTCTGTGCCACGTGGATGAGTGTGAGGAGGATTTAAACCCTTTGGTGCGAAATCAATGCGAGCCAAAGATATGCCAAGTGTGTTTAGTCCTGGAAGTTGATCAACGAAAACAGGTGTCACTTGCGAACCCATTGGGTTATCGGTCTTTGCAGGGTCCACATGTTTGAAGAAATCTTCAGCCTTCACAAGTTTGGGGTCTTTGCAGAATTTTCCATTCACGAATACTACAAATTAACAAAGAAAAGTTTTTAATTGAAAATATCAATAACAATAATTCATGACATGATTTATATCATAATGAGAAACTAACGTAAAATTAGGATAGCAAGAGTTGTGAGGAATGTTTGATCATACCACCATTGGTTTCATTGATTGCTACACAAAAATCTTGCAGAGGACTGGGGTCATAGGCAGAGGCAACAGAGGATGCCAAGGCCAAGGCGGCAACAATGAAGTACACAACTTTCATTTTGGTCTGAGTATGCAATTGCTTGTATGTTCTGAGAATTGAATTTTGTTGCATATTAATCTTGCTATTTATAAGGACGAACCATTGAATTAGTTTGCAGTTTATCATAGTCATGATTAATTTTTTATTTCATGAAGAACCGTTTCTTAACAACTACATGCGTGCTTGATCAAAGTGTTGATGAAGAATGCTTCAGAAAATTACCTCTTCCAGTTGACCTTGTAGCCAGCAGTTGTTGTAATATTATCTTATGATGGGAAGCCCGTTAGCTAAGTCAAACATCAGTTCAGACTTTGTCTAAATTCTTATTTTCTTAGATTTGTTCGCAATAGTTTAAAGTATTTAAAGCATGGAGAATACAAGGTAAGTATACTATTTAAGCAATAAAATATAAAAAGCTTTATGCGAAGGCAAAAATCAATCATATAAACGTAATTTTTATTTTATTTTCCTTTTAATTCTTAATAAAAAATTTACTTATTGATTTTTCAACCGGTGTTTTAAGACACTTGTTACTTTTTTTCTTTTGTTTGTGGCTTGGAGGTACCGTTCCAATTTGTCAAAGTAATTAGTGGAATATGGGAATTTCGTAAGGGATTCAGTCACAATATTTACATGGCAAGAAAAGACAGACCAATTCGCATTTGAAATTGTCACTAAAAAAATCATTTACTAACACCTAAAATTCTATCAAATATTAGGATATTCGTTATTAATATAAATTTTATCTAACGAAAATTAAATTAATAATATAAATTTAAAAAATATATACTAACAAATAGTATAATATACTATGATTTGATATATAAGAGAGCCAAACTTTTTAATTTTAGGTTTCAATTTTGTACACTTATATTTTTTAACAACTTTTTACATGATATGAAGTTTAACAATCCAATTGTTAAATTATATAATAATATATTTATTTATAGTTATGTATGCTTAATGTTAAATAATTTAAACAATTACATTTATATTATTTAACAATTTTTATTTACATATATTTTAATAACTTATTACATATTAAAATAAAATTATGTTATAAAATAAATATTAATTTTGATTTTATATAAATTTTATAAATGTAATTTATCTAATAAACATTTTTAAACTAACCATTCAATTGATTAATTTCATATTTTACAAAATTTTAAATCAAGTATAATATGATATCAACAAACATTAACTGATATTAATATTTTATACCAAGTATAAATTTTTACTGTTGGTATGAATTCATATCTATATTAGCAGATTAGTTTTCGTTAATAAGAATCTATACCAGCAAAAGTTAACACAATATTGAAGTATGAAAAGTTTTTATAGTGTATCTTACTCAGATTGAGGGAAGGCTTTTATTACAATCCTTTTCTTTATTTTTTTACACCTCTTTTTTTTTTTAATTTAGTTTCTAGAAATATTCTTTTCAACATGTTATTTGATGGATTACATTTAAGAAATTAATTCTTGAATTTATATTTTGTATATTTAAAAGATTAGTTTCTAACATTTGATGGACCATTTTTCATGAATTTATATTTGATGGACCATCTAGGAAATGAACATAAAATGATTGAATCTAACATTCTTTTAAAATTGAAATTTTTTATTCTATAAATATATTATGTTTTGAATTCCGATTTTAATTTTTGTTATATTTAAAAAATTATCCATGTGATAATTTTAACATATTACACACTAATATAATAATAAATATATAAATTATAAATACGGTACAATGAAATTTTAAACAATAAAAATATTAAATATTTAAAAAATAAAAATATTAAGATAAAAATATAAATAATAACATACACTAAAGTTCAAGTTTTAAAAATAATAAAAATTTGTTTAAAGTAATGGAACATAAATTTAATACAAAATAATTACTTGAATTATTAGATAAAAAAGTTAATAAAAAAATTGAATAGATAAAAAAGGAAAAATGAAATCAGTTTTCAAAAATTTAATAACAGTTCATATGATTAATTTTTAAAAAAAATTTATTATAATAAAATTAGAATAATTCTTTTCATTTTGAATATATGAAAGTATAATTTAATTTATTAATAATTTCATTATATTATTTAAAATTATTTTAATTTTTTTTATTTAAGTATTTACAATTTTAAACTATTTATGTTTAATTATAATATATTAAAAAATAAAAATAAAAAAATTCAATCAATAATAAAAGTCCATAAATGAGTTTGACTTTTGTTATCAAATATATAATTTAGAAGGCTATAAAACCAACATTAAAACGGTTAAGTAAAGTTTTTATTAGTTTTAAAATATTATTTTTAAAATTTATCTTATCACTAATTGCCAGCTATCCATATAGATTAGATGACAATAAATCAAACCACATTCTATTTATTTCTAATTCTCTTAGATCCTATAAATAATCCAATAAATTATTAAAATCAATTTCTAATATTGTTGTATAGAGTTGTGCTACATCTCACCTATCTTAAGTATAATCTTTAAATATAATTAGTTGTGCTCATCTTAGAAAGATATGATGAACAATTCTAACGTAATAGTTACAATTAGCATAAGCACCAATATCTTTATCGAAAATGTAACATCCATAATTTTTATGATAAACTTTCTAAGTTACAAGTCTTTATTAACAAGAAATAAAATGATAATAGAAACAAAAATTTAGAAAAATTAAAAAATTTAAAATAAAATGATAAAAATATCTCTATACTAGGATAACAATAAATAAATGTGAGGTAACTCAAAATAAAAGCTAAAAAATATTGTAAATACTTATAAATCATCAATGATGGTTAAAATATCATGAAGAAAAGTTAGAAATGAAGAGAGAATGAAAGCGCTATTGAAAATGTCCAAAATGTCTTGAAAGAGCTTTGTCTATGATAAGGGATAAAATATTCTCAAAAAAATAGCAAATGACATTAAAATAATTCAGAAATGAACCAATAAGTGTTAGAAATAACGGGAGAGCATTTTGGGAACTTTTTGGAAAATTTTAGAAAATTACCAAATTACCCTTAGAAGCACGGGAGGGCAAGAAACTGTGAAACAGAGACCAGTAGCTTGGAGCTCATCCACATGCATGAAATTAACATGTGATAAATAAGGGGTTGACTAACCCCATGATTTATGAAAGCCATTATGGCATGTTGGACAAAAACATTTATGAGGAGACATAAAATTAACCATGGTTAAGTCAAAGTAACCTTGATTAAGTTAAAATTAACCATGATTAGGATAAATTAACCATGATTAGAGTTAAATTAACTATGATTAGTTTTATAGGATAATTCCTCATATTTTTCATTTACTATTGAAAATAAAAATTACATGTGAATGGACCAAAATATCCTTAAGTAGGAATTTATTTCCTGTTCACCCATGGTGATTGAATTTGCTTATGGGACTAAGGGGGGAATAATTTGCTTCACTAACCCACTTTTAAACATTCAATCAAGCTTAAAAAACCTACTCTTAACTCCAAATCTTCCTAAGATCCAAAAACCTACACAAAGCTTAAATTTCCATCTTTGTGGTTTAAGCCATATTAAGACAAGTAAACAAAGCCCTGCCACCATCTCTTTGAAGATCTTGTATGGATCACAATAGATCCACCTCAAAGACACATCGGATCCTTTTCTATGTCTTCCAAAAGTAGAGATTTTTTACCTTAAACTTTTTGAAGTCTTTTACTAAATGGTTTTGATCTATTCTCTTTATTTTTTGTGCATATCTTTCTAAACTATATGGGTCCATTTTTCTTGAGTATTTTCTTATCCAAAATTTTCAAGTTTGTTTAAATAGGCATCATGAAAATTTTTTAGTGATTTTGAAAGTCAAAAGGAGGTTTTAATGGATTAAAGTACTCCTTGATGCTTTTAGAAAAATTTAATTGGTTAACATTTTTTAAAATTAATTTTAAGTATTGTGGGAATATTTGAGAAGTTTTCTTTAAGTGTTGGAAGATGTTCAAGTAGAAGATAAATAGAGCTTATAAAAAATATGATGAATCTTAACTTGTTTTGCTTGAAAACAATTATATGTTGTCTTTTTCTCCTTAAAGTTGTAAGTTTGTTCATATCTTTATTAAAAGTTCTAATATTGAACTTAGATCTTGATAAAATTCTAGATCTGGAACCATATAATCATAACTCTAAAATATTATAAAAGTTAAGTCACAAAAGTTAAAACTTAACTTCAAAATTGGATCTTAAAGCTACTAAGAGTATGGGTGGATATATAGACTTAGAAGTTGAAGGAGACATTTCACCCCTAGATCCTTGCTTCTTTTGATCTACATACCTTTCCCTAAGCTATCTTGATAGAGATCCAATTAGCCTATCTAAACAATCCTAGTATGTAGTTTTAGGATTTGATTCAAGGATGAATCCTTTTGAAGATGGAGAGAATGAAAGAGATTCAATTATCCTACTTAAAGACTCCTTATATGCAATTTTGGTCCAAATCAAAGAAGAGACAAACAAAGTGCTGATGTTACTTGTACAAGTTCAAACAATTAAAGATCCTAGATGAGAGTGAACATAAAGAGTTATCATACTCAAATGTTTATAATTAAATATTTGAATTTATTAAATACGAATCTACTTAAGATTTATAATTGATTGACTATAAAATATGTTAGGATTTGATATTGATTTAAGAGTGATCTATTTTAATTATTTGCAAATAAAATTAAGATTTTAGATTGATTTGTAATTTAATTAGGATTTCTTTATGATTTGTTATTTGTTTTTATTATTAGATTTTATTTTAATTTAGGCCAATTATATTTTCTATATAATAGAGCTTAGGAATCCAGTGTAAGACAAGTTTCATGAATCTTTAAGAGTTTTCATCTCCATGTGAGTTTATTCCCTTGGTTCTTGGGCAAACAACTATGCTTGATAACGTTGGTTCTTCTAGCAAGTAGTGGTAAAGGTCACATTTCTTTTTGATAACTTTGATGCTCTCCAACAGGTTACAATTTTCTGTCAGATTCCTTTAATCTATCCTGCTCTAATTCTCAAGATATTCCAAACTAATGTTTCCGCATTCTGATTCATTCCATGACAAGTGAATCATATCATAAGGTACCCAAGCTTAGGCTCTTGAAAATTAGGTGTTATCTATCTTTTATATTTTTTTTATTATCATTGTAAAAAAAATTTGTTTGAAGGAAAAAAATAATGATACACTCGTACAAGTTCAAACAATTGAAGATTCAGGATGAGAGTGTAGCATGAAGAGTTATCATAATCAAATCTTTGTACCAAAGATTTAAATATATTATATACATATGTAATTAAGATTTGAAATTAATTTTCTTTAAGTTATAATAGGATTTGATATTGATTTATGAATAATTTATTTTAGTTATTTGTAAATCAAATTAAGATATTAGATTAACTTGCAATTTAATTAGAATTTTTGTAGGATTTGTTATTTTTTTATATTATTATACTTTCTTTCAATTTGGGGAAATTAGGATTTCTATATAATGGAGTTTAAGGTTTCCATGTAAAACAAGTTTGATGAATAATCATACTTAGTTTTGAGAGTTTTCATCTTCCTATGAGTTGATTCCCTTGGTTCCTAGGCAAAGAACTATCCTTGATATTGTTGGTACTTCCAACAATTCGCGGTAAGGGTCATGTTTCTCTTTGATAAATTTGATGCTCTATGGAATGTTGCGGTTTGTGTTGGGTATATCCTATCATGATTCTCAAGACATTCCAAATTAACATTTCCATATTTCGATTAATTTCATGAAGGGACCCTAAAATTTCATACAAGAACTCTTTAGATGGGCTAATTGGATCTCGATCAATTGATAATTCTTTTTGTTGTACTCTTATCTCAGATACTCAATTGTTTGAACTTGTACAAGTAACATCAGGACTATGTTATCTCTGCTTGAATTTTGCCTTCTTTGATCAAAATTGCATACAATGAGTCTTTAGGTAGGGAAATTGAATCTCTATCACTTTCTTCCTTTTTAAAAGGATTCATCCTCAAATAAAATCCTAAAATTGCATATAAGAAGTGTTTAGATAAGCTAATTGGATCTTTATTATACCGAATGTATTTTCCTCTTTTCCTCTGACCTCCCCACAAGAAACATTCAAATAAAGATTCAAGTATAGAAATGATACTTTTGGGTGCTTTGAGAAGGAAAGAAAATATATTGAGAATAAATGAAGAACAAACCTAAGAAGGATAACTCTATGTTTAAAAGATAAGCTCTTACATATGCAGGATGATAATCTTACTTTCACCTTTTCAATCACCAGTTTCCATGTATTTTTCTCCTAAGAGTAGCATCAATAAGTATTCCCAAATACCAAATAGGAAGTTGACCCACTTATAAATTTAGAAAGGTGGAGATAGGTGTCATCCATTACTCTTCAACTTTAATTCTAGAAATCAATCTTTTAAAAAAATTGACTTTTAGGCCTAAAACTAGCTCAAAAATTTGAAGAATTTCCTTGGCCATGTATAATCACTTTACTGATCAACACCATGTCATCCACACACTGTAGATGGTTAATGTTAACCCTTTCCTTTCTAATAAAAAAATTATGGAACAAATTAGTTTCTTCCACCCTGTTTACCATTCTGCTCAATCTTTCTACAACTATTAAGAAACGGGAAGCAGATAAAGGATCTCCTTGTCGCAATTCTCTTCCAACAATAAATTCTTCTGTTAGGCTACCATTCACCAATACTAATGTTCTAGCACTTCTCAAACATTCTACCATCCATTGTTTCCATCCTTCCTCACATGTAAATTAGAAACTCCCAACTGATAGAGTCATTGACCTTTCCAAAATCTACTTTAAAAATAAAAAATTACTTCCTTTTATGTTTGGCCTTATCCACTAGCTCATTTGCAATCAACACTCCATCCAAGATCTACCTTCCCTTCAGGAACATTGATTGAGTATCAAGTATCAACTTATCCATCACTTTTCATAATCCATTTACCAGCAACTTAGCAAGAACTTTATACATGCACCCAATGAGAGATTGATCTATAATCTCTAATTTTTTGTGGGCTCTTCTTCTTTGGAATCAAAGTAATAAAAGAGAAATTAGACCTTCTCATTAGCCTCCCATTAGCATGAGAATATGTTAAGAATGTCATGAATTCTTTGCTAATAGTATTCCAAAATTTCTTCAAGAAGTACAAATTGAAACAATTAGGCTTTGGGCTTTTGTCCCCACCATAGTCCCAAACTACTTATTTAATTTTGGTCTCCAAGAAAAATGGAAGCAAGTCCCTAGCCTACTCATGTAAAATCTTATTAAACTATATCCCTTCTAGATTTGGTCTTCTTCTATATTGAGAGGTAAACTATATCTCGAAGTGCAAACGAATCTTTTCTCAAATATTTTAAACTTTAGTCATTGATGAATGAATTTTTATACACTTTTTTTTGTGTGTTGGGCTTAATTGGGTTTGAATCATATCAAATCCTATCATTTTGATCAATTTTTATGTTATTAAGCTTCATTGGACTTAAGTTATAAAATTTGTTAATTTTTGGATTTTCATGCCTCTTGATCTTTATTCATTGCGCATACCACATCTTGGGTATAAAATTGAGATTGGAGTGATTCTAAAGGAATTAGAAAGATGAGGAAAAGCCCTAAAATCATATCTATGCCTATATAGCCTAGAAGAAATGGATCATAAAGTTATTTGAGATGAATCATGACTCATACTTTCTATTCAGACAACCTAGACATGTTCTAGTAAAATAAGCATATCTAGTACTACAAAAGTTATTTTTAGATGTGGTAAATTTCTGAAGCTCAAGGACAAAATTTTATACAACATTTTTTCATAGAGTAAACCCTAATTTTATGGCTAACATGCTCCTAAAAATTCTCGAGCAGAGATGTAAGACAAAGACCCATATTTCGTTCATAATTTGAATTCAAACGACGAAGTAAATAAGGAAATCAATTGAAAACCTAAAGGGACAAGGGAATCAATTCTTGAAGGATCTTTGTTCTGCATTTAAAATAATTTATTCAGTTTTTATCTTGATTTTAAATTTCAAATTTGAATTTTGAATTTTAATAGGCAAACTTGGTCTATAAAATGGAAAACCCTAACACATTGTAGACATCGAAACTTATCCTAAATTTTCAATAAAGTTTTGATTCTTATTTTCTTCTTATTATTATTGCATTTTTAAAAATCCTTATGGAAGCATAATTTCTTTGGTTGGATAGCTGGTTTTAATTCTATAAGTAAGAGATTTGAGGATTTGTTCTTAATTAAATTTCTGTTGTGATTTCTTTTTCCTCCCTTTTAATACATTGCATTTGTTGTTTGTAATTATGAAATTGGATGCTCAATTTAATTTCATCTTACATGATGCAATTCTAAAATTAGGGTTTGCTTAATTCTATAATTTGTATGAAAAAATTAAAATGGACTATTGGGTTTCCTATAGGATTTGATGATTTTGATTCTTAAGAATTAGTTTGGAGACTTCGAGTGATGCTTAATTCTCTAAACATGAATTAATTCAAAGTTTAGGTGTTGTTCTAGTAGGAAATCATGGGTTTAATTGGTGGTTGCTTGATTGAATTCAAACTAAATAAAAATTTGGACTTTCCTATAAGGTTTGGTGATTTTGATTCTTAAGAATTGATTGAGGGACTTCGAGTAATGCTTAATTATCTGAACATGAATAAATTCAAATTCTCGGTGTTATCCTAGTTGAAAATCATAAGTTTAATTGGTGGTTTCTTGATTGAATTCAAACCAAATAAGAATTGAATTTTTTTAAAAATATCTTTATGAACTAATGATAATCTTGCTTATGAATGGAATTAGTGAGTTAATCAATTTTTAATATTGTTAATTTTATTATTTTTCTATTTTTATTTTAGAAAAAATAAAACACAAACCTCCCATTTTAGAAAAAATAAAACACAAACCCATGCCTTCCATTTCCTAATATTTTAAAGAGCTAATAGCTATACCATGCAGGCTATTGTTTTCATGTGCCTTTGTTAATCATTAACCCTTAGCTATCGTCAAAATGTCATCCAACCGATCTAGCATGTTGTAACTGTTAATCCTATTTTCAAATTCAAAATCTTTTTGTCAGCATTGTACTCCTCTTCATCTATCGTTGCTAGGATGAAAGATTCTATGTCTAACACCTTCTATAATTCTTGGTTTTCTAAGAAAGTATTATTGTAGGATATCATAGCATCTCCTTCTACATTATTCTCCTCCAAGATAGAGATGTCGTAGTATGATCCACTAATCTTCACCTTCACCTTCTTGATTAATGCTTGATGTAACGATGTCATTACTAGAATCCTTGCATAATCCAATCTTCACCATTGTCTAGTATTCTCATCCATATCTCTAAAGGTTTCGAACTCCTTTAAAATATATTTGAAATTACTCTCATTCCATGCTTGTAAAGGGATACCTTAGCAGTGTATCTATGTTAGCCTTGATCTTAGGATTTCCCTTGGAGACTACTTCCCAATCTTTTTAAACCATTTTTCAAAGCAGCCTTATAATCTTGCACTAATGTTGTTAATTCTTTGCCCTTATCTACTCATACCAATGCTAGGATCTCACCCTTTGGTCTCACCAATATTGATAAAATTCCATCCTCTATGATTTTATTTACCGCTAAAAAGCAATCAAGCACCTCTAGCAACTACCTTATGTAAAACCCTTGTAGTTTTATCAATGTTTCTCCTTCAACTTCTAGCTTTATTTCCTTCTCTCTTTCCCCCCTCGTCTCTTGGTTATTTTCTCTATTCCTTTGCTCTGCTTCTATTTTCATCAGCTTTTCATACTTTACACCCTCCCTCATGAATGCTCCATAACTATGCCTATGTTGTGTTGTCTTCTTCTCTAAGCCTTTTCACAATCGTATTTTGACATATTCACCTTCAACTTGTAAGTTCCAATCCATATTTGATTTAGTTCTATTTTCTAGTTTCTCTTTATTCTGGACATACTTGAATCTTTCAAAACCAAATCATGCTCTTGCCTTTGTCTTTTTCTTTGACACATAGACATCATTCACTAAGCCCTACCTATTAAACACTTTCCACAAATCTTGAACTACAACTTAATCTGGAATGCTTGTGAAGAAAAAAGATGTTATCTCTAGTGGTTTCTCTATTATGAATAAATGACCTTTTGTATTTACACAGTTGTTCAAACCTTGGTATGTACTTAGCTATTGACATGCTCCCATATTGAAGGAAATGAAACTTTGCTTCCTTTGCATCTATACTTACTGGGGAAAATACTTCTTGTAGAAAGCCTCCTTGAAGATTTCCCAGGTGATGGGGTTCTCACTAGCTTCTGACAACCTACTAGTGCCCATCAACCAAAACTCAGCATCAACTTCTAACGTATAGGCAACATAGATTGACTTCTGCTCCTCATTGAAATCTATGACTGCAATTAGTTTCTCCATGTCCTTGATCCATTCATAGACCTTGGCAGGGTTCTAGGATCCCCTGAATCTTGGTTGGTTTGCCTTTCGGGACTTCATGCACCTATGATAGTCAGGGTTTGCTGTAGAGGTGTTTGTAGTACCCTTGTTGTTCTTTGGTTGTGTATCCATCTTATCCATCATGCCTTGCATGATGGTTTCCATGTCCTTCAAAGTGGCACTCAAGTCCACTAGGGCTTTTGGTATCTCTACATTGTTGGTGTAGCCCCTACCTCACCTTGCCTCTGTCATTGGTTCCTGAACACACATGAACAAAAATTGAGCTGATTAGGCTCAGTATTGAAATCAAACATGTTAGAAATCAATCTTAGAAAGCATAAGGAATTTATGCACTAACATAACTAACTAGATTCAAAGCATGACTTATAATTCCTAACACAAAGATCATACGCATGTTCTAGAAGCATAGTCAGACCATCCTTAGGCTCCTTAAGGATGAACCGCTCTGATACCATAATGTAACACCCTAAGAATGAAGTTTGTTTTTACACTTAATTCGTATACACAGTTTCATTATTAGATTGTTACTTCACGATGAAGATTCTTTAGAAAATAAATATTAGTGAAAATATGATAAATTTTTTGAGTACACTTTGATTTAAAATGCAAGCCTTGTTGGAATAGTTATTGTAGAGAAAAATAAATAAACAAATTTAGTCGCTCCCATTTAATTCATTTATAATCTTTGTTACTTTTACAGTGCCATACATTTTCAAGAAGTAACAATGCAACTAGTCACAAATACAAGCATGCTTAATGTCATACAACTTATAATTATATAGTCTGTAATTATACATACTTAGCCCAGGAAAGTTAAGTAGAAAAAGGAATCTACACCTATAAATACCCAAATACATGTAGAATTATTACTTCTATACACATATATTACAAATACTATGATACAATCTACTTACTAATAATTAGGATACACTCATCCATCTTTTTTTAAATTGTACATTATGGGTATGACTTGACTTCTCTTTCCTTAAAAAAAGAACCATGCAAACACTAGACAGGTGGTGATAACGCTCCAACTATAAGCTCTCATCCATGGCGACGAAGGTTCCATTTGCCATCTCTTAGAATACCTTGAATGGATAGGGCTTGGGAAATAGGGAATTGCCCTGGGATAAACAAACATGTGAGGTGTTGTAGTAGTGAGATGGTGTCTACAGGTCAATCTCTACTTCTGATGAAAAAAAGTTTCCAGTGGGTCCTGCTAGAGGTTCCTAATAGTCGGGTGAAGGTGGAAACACTCCATTAGGATGGAAGGCTTCCATAGGAATAAAAAACTCAATTTGGAGAAACTCGGGCTCATCACAACAAAAATAAACAAGTGACCTAATGAAAAATAAACTCGCAATTGACTTGAGCGGTAATCATCAGTCTATGAGCATTCATAGTCCAGTTAACATTTCTCATCTCCATGAAGACTATAGCATTCACAAAAGACATCAGCGGTGTTAGGGAAGAAAACAATGGGAGAAAGGGTGAGAAACTAAGTTTCTCAATAGGATTCAACACTAGGGTTAGTGACATCACTTTCATCCTAGTCACTTTAGTTTATTAGAAAACATGTCATGCACAAAAATTGACTTTTAATCTTTTGAAAACTTTAGCTGAAGTGGATTTCTTTTACATAAAGAAGAATTAATTTCTATTTAAGCATAAAATTACATAAGTCTTATGAATCTTTAGGATCACATCATACATATCATTTGACTATCATTTCATCTATGTCTTAACATAACTCTCTTCTCTATCACTCTGTTAGTGATAATTCAAGACATAGGCATATAATACTTCTTAGTCAAACAATATCTTCTCACTGGCTCTCTTACTCTACCTTCTATTCTTAAGACATGAACCTATTCCTTGATGGTTGTCACCATCATAAATATTGAAGACCTGATGTTTCATAATAGAAGGATTTTTGGAGAACCCCTTTGTCTCCATTCTAAAAGGACTTGGCACCTTCTAATGATCCCTTAGTTAATTAGGTTCCCTTTTAAAATATTTCAGATAACATGCATGCCCAAACAATCCAACCAATATGCCATGCACATTTAGTCTTTATTTTCATACTACTTTCACATCATCATTCATACATGAACATCACATAACATATTACTCTTTAAAACATCAAGAGTATTATCCATACACTCTACATACATCTTTAAGTACTCACATCATATATTACATTACTCTTTAACCAATCAAGAGTATTATCCATACACTTTACATACATCTTTGTGTACTCACTAATCCATACAATAAGTTGGCATGATGTTCTAAATAGAAACTAATTTTATGATCAAAACTTTCTTAATTAAGCTTCATATTACTATCTTGGGCAACATGTATACTTACTCTCCTAAAAATTGATTTGCACTAATTAGGACTTACGCTACAAGTTCATACCACCCTTAGAAATTTTTAGGGTTTTTCTTCCTTACTTTATGTTAGTGGTCGAATACTTACTTGGCCTTTTCTACCCTATAGTTAATTTTTAATCATCTCCTTAAGCATGTTTAGGCTCATCCTTAAGTTCTAGCAAGATTTTAGTATGCTTTTACCCAAATCAACCAAAATGGCCAAATCAGCACCTTACTAATTTCAAGTCCCTTTCAAATTTATAATTCCATAGTTATACATGGTTAGGTTCCTCTTTATACCCTAATCTAAATTTCAAACTCAATATTTCCTAATTAACTAGGAAATGGTTGAATGCTCAAGTGACTTAAATAAAGGTCCTTTTCCAAATTTCTTTCTACATGACCTTGGTGTCATGAAATTTAGCACTTGATACACCATATGTTCTTAGATCCATTCATAACTTGTCGTTACTCCATAGCTTTGGTCATGGTCATGGAAGGTCTTAAGTGATTTGTTCAACTTTTGGTTCAAAATTTCACCTTTAGTTTGAATAGATTTCAAGTCCAAGTCCAAGTTAAGTTTATGGATCTTATTACATAATCTTTCTTAGACTTTTAAGATTTTTAATATATGAGTCCAGATATGGACTCTTATTAAAGACAACTTCAAGACCAAATATTTTTAAGAAGAGAAACAAACAAGTTTCCAACTTTAAACATAAAAATCTTAAATAAATCATTTTTCTGGCAAACAAGTGTATATCTACTAGATCTATCCATCCCTTACTTTGAACACTTCAAAAAATTTCTCATAAACTCTCAAATCTACCCTAAGGCATCAAAAATTAGTTTTAAGAAATTTTAACCAATTAAATTGTACATAAGGTTGCTAGAAACACTTTAATCCATCAAAACTTCTCTATAACTTCCAAAAATCACTAAAATTTTTTTTATGTTCATATTTATCTAACAAGGGAAGTTTTGAGCTCTGACTAACTCAAATCGAAAGGATCCATAGATCTTAGAGAGATCCACCAAAGAAGAAAATCAAACTATAAATACAAGATTTAAAGCTTGGAAAAATATATGGTAAAATCATACTTTTTGATGACTTTTGTGATGGGTTTGGTAGGGCTTATATGGTTGCTCTTCCTCTTCCTTCGTGGTCCATACAAGATATCTTAGTGGTGTTAGAGGGGCTTTATGGATTTGTCTTGATTTAATTTAAACCTTAAAGTTGGAAGTTTAAGCTTAGTGCAAATTTTGAGTTTTAAGAGTAGTTTGAGTTTAGAGGATTTTTTTTCTAAGTGTTTAGAAGATGAATGAAGAAAATGAGCCCTTTCAAATCTAAGATAGAATTTTTCCATTTAATGATAGTTTGAGAATTAATTTCCTACTTAAGGAAATTTTGATACTGTCGCAACCGTAATTCCGACGAGACGACGGACTCGCTAAAATTTGAAAATGGAATTTTTTGTTTTATGTGGAGTCGCCACCAAATTTTTATTTAAGGGAAAAAGATTTGGAAAAACCCTAACTAGAGGATGAGATTTAGGTTCAGGAGTCAGTTACAAGTGGGGAAGGTGTTAGGCACCCCACTCGCCCGTTCCGAAGAACGGTACCCTTAAACTGAGTGTGTGATTTATCGAAAATAGTTTGATCCCTTTAACTAGAGTGAAAATAAATAGATTGATGGAGGTTAGCCTAACAGGACTTGATCCTGCTCCTACATATTCCCCGGTGCAATGGGAAACTCAAGGCTTACGTAGTTCTGGTATTGAAGGCTTGACCTTCGAAGGCGTTTGAATAGGAGTATTTGAAAAGGAATGGTGCTCGAAGGCTTGACCTTCGGAGCTGCTCGAAAAAGCATATTTGAAGATGACTAGAGTGTTTTGAAAATATTTTAAGGAGAATCCTTAGCCCACATATGCACAGGATCCAAGACATTTACGGCTGCACTGGGACCCATACGAATTCCTAAACATCGAACAGCAGAAAAAGCTACCAGTTCGTGCTTAGGGTTCCTCGCGTGAGACTTTAGGGATTCTAAAATGAAGTTTTTATTGAAATTCATTTGACAGGGATTCTTAGTCCACGTATGCACAAGTCCAAGACAACTACAACTGCACTTGAGACCCATATGAATTCCTAAACATCGAACAGCAGGAAAAGCTACCAGTTCGTGCCTAGGATTCATTGCGTGAGATCTAGAACCAAAGAATTTTTCTTGAGGTTATTCGAAAGGGATTCTTAGCCCACATATGCACAGGGCCCAAGATAACTACGGCTGCACTTGGGACCCATATGAATTCCTAAGCATTGAACAGCAGAAAAAGCTACCAGTTCGTGCCTAGGGTTCATTGCGTAAGACCTAGAACCAAAGAATTTAATTTGAAAGTAATTGAGGGAAAGATTGGGTTTGATTTAAAACAAACTGGACTTGATTGGGAATGAACTCGATTTGATTGAAATTTGGTGAAAAGATTTAAACTCGATTTGCAAATTTTGAGAGAAGGAGTTGAATTTGATCTTTGATTTGATAAAATAAAGAATTAAACTTAGTTCTATTTTTTTGAATTAGTCTTGATTTGAAATTTTTTTGGAGAAAACGAATTGGTCGAAATGAAATAGTTGAATTGAAATTTTATGGAAAATTAAACTTGATTTTAGTTGGAAAAAGAGAATCTAAAAGAAATTGAACTTGATTTTGGAAAAGGGTTTGAGGTTATTTGAAAGAATGAATTTGAACTTGACTTGGGAAAAAGAATTTGATTTTCACTTGAAGGAAAGAAAAAGGGAATTTGATTTAAAACAAAACAAAAAATTAATTTTGGTTGGGGCTAATTTGAAATAATGGGGAATACAGGGGCCTCATTGCAATTTTTGGAAAGTTAAACGGTTTAATTATAATTTTGGAGAGTTAGGGGGTTTAAATGCAGTTTTGGGAAGTTCAGGGGGCCTAAATGAAATTTTGGAAAGTTAAGGGATTTACATGTTGTAACTGGAAGTGTAGGGATTTAAATGAAATGTTGAGAGATTCAAATATGAAATTTTCTGGTGGGCCCTCCGACCTTGAATGGCTTTGTCTCCTTCTGCATGGAAGTGGGTACCCATGCAACGAGATCTCTTGCTACCTAAGGTTACTGTTGATGTGAGCGGACTTGATGTAACCCTCCACACTAAATGAAACCACCACCTCCATTCTAATCTCGCACGTCAAAAGCTTTGCGAATCTGAGTTTCCCTTCCTTCCCATTCATTCTGATTTTGGATGCTGAGGTCAAGAGCAAACTGTGCCGTGTGATGAGATTCACTCTCCCACAACCCATATAGGCCATTTTGGGGGATTTTAGAAACTGACCAACTTTGCAGAATTTCACGGATTCTAGGAGAGTGAGAAATCCAATTTCCACTTCTCGGAATGTACCTTTCAGAAACATTCCTCCACCTAAATCCATGCTTCCATCAAACACATCAGAGACAGCCTGCCCATAGGGCAGTAGGTTTACCATTTCCTAGGATGCATGCCCGAGAGGTGCAGTAACCAAACTGGGATCATCTCGGTCACTTTGAACTAAGTCTAGTCCCCGAGAAAGTAAAGCAGAGATTAGGAAAAGCCCAGCGCCCATTCAACTTTGGAATAAGGGAAGGTTTGCCTCAAGCCTATGCAATGCAGTTGTCTGCGATCTGCGTTTTTCAACTCTAGGAACCTTCTGCAGATCCAAGGCAAATTCAACAAAACGGCCTTTAAGTGATTGTGCAATACCCTCACCTTCTGAAATCCCTTCGAAATGTTAACTATCATTCTTTGGAATGCCCAAGGTTGCAATCATAGTCTTCCTATTATTTTCCAAAGAATATAACATTTCACCCATACTTCTTACAAGGGCTCTTACTTTCACAACCTCAATAAGTGAAGAAAGATTATAGGATGGAATTGATTGACTTTTAAATGATGCCTCTGTACCCTTTTATGACAAGTGTGATGCATCTTTCAACTCATCATTGAAGAAAATAATGTATTCAAGCACAAATGCTTGTATAGTTGCAAAAACGCCATAGGGGCCTACTTGATTTTCTCCTTAACTTCTTCCCTATTGTCAATGTGAGCTAGACCTCGCATGCGATCAGCTCAACCGTCTGGTTGGGCTTTTAGTTCAGTTTTATTATTCACCAACCTGTTTGAGCTTTATTGGAGGGTGGTCTGTGGCACCATGAAAATGGTCCAAGCCATGCATGTACGTCAAAGGAATAGCGCCTGGGCTTTACTATCCAACCGTACCAGCGATATGCACTACAATCTTGCTTTTAACATTCAAAACAACCTGGCTTGTGATTATAAACTTCACAACCTTTGCCTCGAAGCAGCTTTGTCTACTGTCTCAGGTACCAGATTCTTTCAAGCGTTGGAATATATTCACGTGCTAACAAATTCAAAGACTAGCCAAGTGCGCATGAATTTGAGAATCCGCACAAAGTTTTCCCCACGAAGCGTTTGCCGCTTTTGTGCCTTTGATTATTTTCTTTCTTTTCTAGATTCTTTCTCTAAAATTCATGGATCTCCTTTTGTTTTAACTTATGTGGGCTCAAGAATGCATTTGAACTGTTCAAAATAAGCACCATCATTTTTTAGTGATTTTTTGAGAAGAAAAATAAAGTTTGGTTGGTTCAAAGTGCTTCCAAGTCACTTAGAAGAAATTTAATCGATGCAAATTGTTTTAAAACCTATTTTGAAGCTTTGGCATGTTTTGAGAACTCATGAGAAATTTTTTTGAAGTGTTCTTGGGAGAAGATATATGGATCTTAGAGTAGATCTTGTGGATCTACACTTTGTTGTATGGAAAAAATGTTATGTTGCATGTGTTTATGCTTAAGGTTTGAAAGTTGTGATTTTTCTACTTATGGTGGACTTTTGCAATCGCTGGACCAGATATGGACTCATGAACATAATTGTTTAAAAATGAAATAAAAATTATTCTCTAAGCCCCAAAATCTTCCTTTGGGCATATATTTAAAAGTTATTAGGTAAAAGTTGGAAATTTGGACCATAAAATGGCATAAGCTTTAAAAGGCACTCAAGACTTATTTTGATCACCACCCACGCTATGGACTTTGAACAAAACATGTATGGACCAAGAGCCTAAGGTGCTGCAAGTACACAAAATTAAGGAACCAAGTTTGTATGTGAAGAAAAATGGAAAAGATGACCTTGGCAGGCCAAGGGAGGCATTCGGCCATTCAAGAAAGCACAAGGATAAAATTGTTGTAAATTTTCATAAGTGACCTAAATCATGTAACTAGATTCTAAGCGAAGTAAATCAACCTTTGAATAAAAACAATTTGAACTAAAAATGGCCAAAAATCTCTAGGTGTGCATTCGACCACCCTAGAGTAACTTAAGGAAAAATAAGCTTAAAAATTGGTTAAAGGTGTACTAAGGGATCTTATTAAGTAAATGAATTAATTAGAGGTATAATTATCACTTAATAATGACTAAGTCTATAATAACCAACATAGATAAAATAAGGAGAAGTCCATAATTAGTGGTTAAACTAGAGTCCAAGAAGGCATAAAATTAGTAACCAAAGTTGAACTATGCCTTAGGTGGAGGAAGGATTGTCAATTCAGTCATGACCTTAGAATTAGGGGATAAGACCTTAAAATCCACTAAAATTGGTCAAACTTGAGGTCTAAATTTTAAGTACAAGAACTGGTCAACCTAAGTAAACTAAGGTTAACAATAGAAACCCTAAAGCTTTGAAGGTGGCGTTTGACCATTATGCATTGAATTAGCCAAGAAGTAGTTTTAATTCCTAACTTGACTAAATCTAGGATCCTTAGCAAGTAAGCATAATGGATTAAAAGTGTAAGAAAGCCTTAAGGTAGTCCAAGGGCTCATTCATCCACTTTAGGTAAATGGATCTAGGGTTAAAAATGTGGTACCTTAAGTCTAAGGAGTAGCATTCGGCCACCATGGAATTAATTAACCAAAAAGGAGTTTTAATTCTTAAATAGATTTAATCAAGGATCCTAGGCATGTAAGTATAAGGTATTAAAAGTGTAAGAAGGTTATGACATAAGCTAAGAGACCATTCGGCCACTTTAGGATAAATTGACCTAGGAGGAGATTTTAATTCTTAGCTACCTTAACTAAAACATCCTTTGGTCTATAACTAGAAGGGATTACAAGTGGGGAGTAAGTCTTACAAAGGTTAAAGAGTTATTTGGACCTAATCACTAAGGTAGTAAATAGGAAGTCAAAATGTTATCATAATTCAAGCCTAAACCTAAGCATGTAAAGCATTGGTGTTTAAGAATAGAATATGAAGATTGGAAGGATAAAAAGTATTAAATATTCCTAAGTTAGATAGAAATTAATGAATTAGTCTTCAATTGTTAAAAATAAACTCATAAGACAAGAGAAAATAAACTAAAATGTCATAGGCCTATGGTTTACATTCAGCCACTCTAGGTTAAATATGAAGAAAAGAATTTGAAATATTGGTTTAGATAACTTAAGAAGTCTTATAATGTTAAATGAATAATTAAAAGTTTAAAAGAAAATTGAAAAAGTTATAAACAACCATTCAACCATGTTTAAGTAAAATGTCTTAAACAAGTCAAAAACTTGTTAACACTTAACATTTGAATTTAGTATAAGTAGGACTTGCATAAGACTTGAACAATTGAAGAGCACAGAACAATTCAAGTCCAAATTAAGTTTATGGATCTTATTACATAATCTTTCTTAGTCTTTTATTACTTTTAATAAATGAGTCCAGATTTGGACTCTTATCAAAGACAACTTCATGATCAAAGATTTTAAGAGAAATAAACATGGTTACTTGTCCTAAGGGTCTATGGCCTTTTATGCATGAACCTCTCATAGGGTGGTTTGTAATCCTGAGGAATAAGAGGTTACTAGAGCCAAGTTCCAGTCTGTAATGCTTGCCACAACAGTAGAAAAATATACCAGTTGTAGGGCATTACAAATAGGACGCACTCTAACCAGGATTTTCGTGATAGTCAAATAGGACATAAGCCCCAAAGTGACACCACTAGATCCCTCTAGTCCTAGGTTGCACTCAGACCCGGGTATAGGGCCCCACTCAAGATAAATGCATATATGTAATGTACGAGGGTACATAAATTATTGGGATACCTGCAATTGGGGAAATTGCACAGATATATATAGTAATTTATAGTTCTTCTACCCTAAGGTTTATACAGTGGATAAACAAACAAACAACAGATAGATAAACAAATGAATAAATCGTGAAAATAAACAAGAAAAGGATCGTGCAAATAAACGAGAAAGGGATCAATATGACACACTCAATTTAGTTGGGCTTGACTCTCTAAAGTCCCCAGTGGAGTCGCCATCTATCGCAACCGTAATTCCGACAAGAGGACGAACTCGCTAAAATTTGAAAATGAAATTTTTTGTTTTATGTGGAGTCGCCAACAATTTTTATTTAAGGGAAAAAAATTTGGAAAAACCCTAACTCGAGGATGGGATTTAGGATCGGGAGTCGGTTACGACTGGGGAAGGTGTTAAGCACCCCATTCGCCCGTTCCGAAGAACGGTACCCTTAAACTGAGTGTGTGATTTAACTAGAGTGAAAATAAATAGATTGATGGAGGTTAGCCTGACAGGACTTGATCCTGCTCCTACGTATTCCCCGGTGCAATGGGAAACTCAAGGCTTACGTAGTTCTGGTTTGATTTGAAGGCTCGACCTTCGAAGGTGCTTGAATTTAAAGGTGAACATGTTTTTTTTTAAAATATTTTAAAGAGCATCGAACAGGATCCAAGACAACTACGGCTGCACTGGGATCCATATGAATCCCTAAGCATCGAACAGCAGAAAAAGCTACCAGTTCGTGCCTAGGGCTCATCGTGTGAGACTAAGGGTTCCAAAATGATGTTTTTCTTGAAGTCATTTCAAAGGAATTCTCAGTCCACATATGCATAAGGCCCGAGACAACTACGGTTGCACTTGGACCCATACGAATCTCTAAACATCGAACAACAGAAAAAACTACCAATTCGTACTTAGAGCTCGTCGCGTGTGATTAAGAGATGCAAAACCAGATTTTTATTTGTTAAAAGGGACATTCCCAATCCACATATGCACAAGGCCCAAGACAACTACGGCTGCACTTGGACCCATACGAATCTCTAAACATCGAACAACAAAAAAAGCTACCAGTTCGTGCTTAGAGCTCGTTGTGTGAGACTAACAAAATGAAAAATGAGTTTTTTATTTGTTAAAAGGGGCATTCCTAATCAACATATACACAAGGCCAAAGACAACTACGCCTTCACTTGGACCCATACGAATCTCTAAACATCGAACAGTAGAAAAAGCTACCAGTTCGTGCTTAGAGCTCGTCGCGTGAGACTAAGAGATGCAAAATGAATTTTTTATTTGTTAAAAGGGGCATTCCTAATCCACAAATGCACAAGGCCCAAGACAACTACGACTGCACTTGGACCCATACGAATCTCTAAACATCGAACAACAAAAGAAGCTACCAGTTCATGCTTAGAGCTCGTTGCATGAGATTAAGAATTTCAAAACGAGTTTTTTTATTTGTTTAGAGGCATCCTTAATCCACATATGCACAAGATCCAAGAAAACTACGGCTGCACTTGGACCCATACGAATCTCTAAACATCGAACAACATAAAAAGCTACTAGTTCGTGCTTAGAGCTCGTCGCGTGAGATTAGGAATTGTAAAACGGACTTGATTTAAAACAAAATGAACTTGATTTGAATTTGATGAAAAGAATTGGACTTGATTTAAAATAATAAACTTGATTTGAATTTTGGGCTTGAATTGAACTTGATCTAACATAAAATAAACTTGATTTGAATTTGATGAAAAAAATTGGACTTGATTTAAAATAAAATAAAATTGATTTGAATTTTGGGCTTGAATTGGACTTGATTTGAAATAAACTTGACTTGATTTGTAATTAAGAAAAAGAATTGCGAACATGCTTTAGTAATGAAGCGATAGAAATTTCTTTTCAAATCCAAATTAGACAAATAATATCATTCCAGAAACTAGAGAGAATGACAAAGAGAACACAACAAAAATCAGAGATCATTTGATCAATTAAAAAAAAAAGAAAAACAGAAACGAAGATGAACCTCAAGAACACAAGAGTTTTTGGCGCCAAAATTTGAATTCAAATCTCAGAATTTTTAGAAAATATTTTTTGGTAGATCTGAAAAATTAAAACTGACCAATTGAAATATATGGATCATAGGAATCAAACAAAACAAGTTTGACAAAAATATAACCAGAAATGAGCAAGTTATGCACAAATCAAACGAGCTAGGTTCATTTGCACACCAGGACAAACATGCTTCGATAATCAGGCGATAGAAATTTTATTTCAGATCCAAATTAGAAAAATAATATCATTCCAGAAACTAGAGAGAAAGACTAAGAGAACGCAACAAAAATAACGAAAATCGGATATTATTTGATTGATCAAAAATGAAAACAAAAAACAGAGATGAAAATGAACTCGGAAATCCGAGAAGAAACAAGAAACTTAAGAGGAATAAAAGTCGGATCTAACCTCCATTGGAAGGTGATGAAGAACTGGTTCCATGGAGGCCAAGGGCTGAATTGGAGGTAGAGGTAGAGAGTCTCCTAGGTCCTCCCTTCGAAAATTCTAAAAATCCTCCCTAAAACTCCAAGTGCTCCTCCTCTCCCCTCATTTTGGTGAAGGACCTCTCCTTATATAGAAGGAGGATGGATTGAAGAGGTCCTCCTTGTCCAATGTTGGACTTATTTCCCACATAGGAGAATTTTTCCTTTTTCTTTCCTTTTTTGGAATTCTTATTTTATTTGGTGTAGGATTCCTTTTTCTCTTTTCTTATTTTTTCCTCTTCTTTTCTTTTTTCTTCTTTTTTTTATGTTTTTACTTATTTATTTCATTTGTTTTATTTTTCCATTACGTTTATTTTGATTTTTTGAACTATTTTAGACTAAATCAGCTTTTGGCTAAAAATAAAATAATTTATTTTGGTTTTTGAATCCTCGGACATAATTCGATGTTCACACTAGCAAGGCTATAATCATGCATGTTCTAAGAAATTAAGGATAGGTGCTTAAGTGTAAGCTTAATTAAAAGATTAAGCAACATTAAAAGACACTTAAATATCTTTGGAACTTCTATGACCTGAGTTGGACTAGAAGAAAAATCGGACAAACGTACTTGACTTAAAATTACACTACTTTTGCAAGGAAGAGTGAAAATGCACTAGTTGGACTATGGGACTTAGGATCGTGAAAGAAAAAGCCTATGGAAAGACTATTGGAGGATTATGAATTCTGGACTTGAACCAAGAATTCGGCACAAAAAGAAATTAAAACAAAAGAGAAAGAAAATACAAAAATACTTGAAGAAAAAGTAAAGAAAAAACAAAGGAAAGAACAAGGAAAGCATATAGGAAAAAGGCATATACATAAGGTCCATTATTTGAGTGAAGTAGGTTTGTGTATTCATGAATTCATGTTGAGTCATAAAGTTCCCAAATTAGGTATTAATACATAGTTTATCTATGATTCATACAGCTTGGTCAAATTGCATTCATCCTTTGCATGAGCATGTGCATACTTCTCTTAGGTTTCTAGGATTCCTTTTGTGTGCTTACCTTTAATCTTAGCTTTAATTCTAGTTTGTCTAAATCCTTGGCTTCTAAGTTTTGTCTTAATTAAATTCTTTTTTAGTATAATATTCTTGTTCTTATTTTTTCATGATTTTCTTTAAAATTCCTCTAGTTTTGTCACCTATCACCTACATTACATGAGCAATTCTTCACCATCTTGTTGACACCAAGCACAGTGAGATGAGTTATTCCTTGGCCTCAAGTTTGGTTTGGAGGCTGTTTGTTCATAGTATAGTGGCATGAGAAGGTTGATTTCATGGTGAGAACATTAGAGGGAGAGTGTGGAAATACTTGGTGAAGTTTAATTGATTTTAGGCTTATTTTCTAACACTAACCAAGTGGGGCAGCAAATGTCCTTTTTGTGTTTATAATTTGTAGGTACTTTGGGGAGTCCTAAGCACAAGGAAAGGTTCCAAGGAGCTCAAGGAGGAAAGGCTTGAAAACTTTGATTTTAAGGCCGAATTAGAGACTTAGATTCAAGGCTGAATTGAAGACTAAAGTGAAGGCTAATTGTAACATTAAGCATTCCATTTGAACTTGTAAATTTTAGGTTTAATATATGTAATTAAGTTTTATTTGAACTGTAAATCCTAGTGTCTTGTAGTAGGATTTCCTTTTGGTGTAATTCGAGTTTTTCCTTTGAAATTTGTTTGTAAGGACTTTGGACTTTGCACCTTGGTGTAGGATACTCACCTAAGGTCAATCTCTAATTCTTTTGGTGCTTTGTGCATGAAAGAAGTATAAGGGGGTGCTAAAAGTTGTGTGACTTTTCTTAGAACTATTTGGTAGTACTAACCTTGTCTTATTTCGCAAGCTCAAGGGGGATAGATATACTAGTTAACCCTTGTGTTGTTGTGTGCCTTAGAGCCTAGGTTCCTTTCTAAGTGTTTGCGAACTTGTGTGATTCAATTTTCTTTGCCTCGCAATTCAGGTATGGAGAGGAATTTTTTACTTTGCAAATGAGTGATAACAAATATTCACCTATGAATCAAATGGAGCAACTTGCTTCAAGATTATAAAAATTAATTCAAACCCAAATAAGAGCATTTGAAGATCCCTTAGATAACTTAGAAAGAAGATTCTCAAATAGGCCTAAAAAGAATGCAAGGGTAATTGAAACAAGTAGGTATAGAAATGAGAGATATTACAATAAGGAGGAGACATAAAATGATGATGTCAACTTTTTTGGGACAAACATGGATCCAAGGAAAAATAGAGGACACTCTCCACAAAGAGAGAGGCCATCTTCAAGGGATAGACCTTCCTCACAAAAAAAAGCACCAACACCTTATGACCATGCACCAAGACTAGATAGAGATAGAGATAAGGGTCATAGGCATTGGAAACCCTCAATCATAAAGAACCCCCTAGACATAGGACCCACAAGATTAGGAACCATAGGTATAGGGAACATAGGAGTTAGAGTTTCTCTAACGATTGCTTAGATGATATAGATTGTAGAGTTATCCATAGAATAGGGATTCAAGGGGTAGAGATACCTTAGAACCCACAAAGCTACCTAAGATTAAGATGCCTAAGTTCCAAGGGGGGAACAACCTAGAGGAATAGTTATATTGGGAGCTTAAGATAGGACAAATCTTTGCAAGCTATGCCATTAGGGAAAGACATAAGGTAAGGATAGCTACCTTAGAATTTAGTGACTATTCCCTAATTTGGTGGGATGGGCTTAACAAAGAGATATATAGACCCTTGAGTGAGTGGGAGGAAATGAAGCATACCATAAGGGTAAGACATGTACCTCCCTATTATTCAAGAGAGGTCCATAAAAGGTTACAAAGGCTATGGGTTTCTGAGTCTTTAGTGTCTTTTATTTCTGAATTTTTGTGTTTACCTGTGGTTTGGAAAATTTAAAAGGTTAGTATTTGATCCTAGTATTATCTTATTTAACCAACAATAATAATATCTCTTCTTCTTACGTCTATTCTTATATTGTAGGTAATGATGACGCTTATACATTCTAAGACGAATACTTTTGAATGAGAAGAAGATAACGTAAAGGTCCCAAATGCAAATGATCATAGCTGCAAAGCCACTAGACTATTAGACCTCACACACACTAGGCCTATCAGGCCTTATAATTAGAATAGGATTTGGGTACCCTTTTTTATATTTTAGGAACTAGCAAGCCCATATGTATAGGATTCAGCCTAATTTACCTGTATTTTAGCTTAGACTTTTTGGGCTTTCTTTGGCCTAATTTGAGGTTGCATTAAGGAGTGAAAAAGACATTATTATTGAGCTAAAATATAAGCCCAATTCATATTCAAATCTGCTCCCTTCTTCCCTCCATTTTTCACCTCCTCCATTTTTCCTATATAAAGGCATCACTTGTGTAATTTTCAACACTTAGTTCATTTTGAATGAAATTGTGAGTTTTCACTTAGATTTTTTAGAGAAATTCTCTCCCTATCCTTCCTCTAGAACTATACTTGGGGTTGAGGAACCTCTTCATTTGTGGATGCTCATGGTGGCGGAAAAGAAACTCATCTTTCGTAAGAGGTGGTACTTCCAAGTCAAGGCATAGTTCAACTCAATTCATCTTCTATTCTAAGCTGGAAATAATCCATGGTGGTAGAGTAAAAATAATCTAATAAGCCTGTAAATAAATATCAAGACCTCATAGTTAAAATGAATATAAGCTTGAATCCTTGAATTGCAATTACAAACTTAGCCTTCCTTGAAGAAGGAAAAACTAGTAACAAAGAAAGAAATATGAGAAATGGTATAAGTTAATACCCAATGGTGTCTTCTCCTCTTGTAAACCCTCCTATTTATAGAGGATTTTTTATGCATTATCTTCAGAAAGTCTCCCATCATTTTTGACTTTTCCCATCCTTTTTATTGAAAATGAAAAATACATTTGACTTTTGTAACCAACCAGCACACCAATTTTGACGTTGATTGCAGCACATTTTTGGATATTCACATGTCAGAATTAAAGCTTAAGGTATGAAAAATGTTGTAGCCCTGGATGTAATATTTCCAATGATTTCATCTCAATATGACTTTTGTAGCTCAAGATATGGCCAGATCTTTTCACATTGTTTAGGCTCAATGGCAGGAGCACTATCTTGTATTTTGAGACAATTTCAGAGTCCTATACATCCCATTTTATCTTTGATCTTCCTTTTGGAATTGTGGATACTTCTTTAAGCTTTCATTGAAGATAAATTTCGTGATTTTTGGATGCTTAAAACTCCTATTATGCTTAAAACACTATAATAGTGTCATTCTAATCGATTAAGTAGAGAAATTCAATTAAACTTAATATGAACCCAAACTCATAAAATATGACAAAGACTACTTAATTGAACATATAAGAAGTCTTAATGAGCTAAATATGGGAGATAATTATTTAGAAAAGTTATGCTTATCAATCACCATAAAAAGAAAATGCTTTATGAACACATCTCTAATCTTAAGACTCTAGGAGGGGCATTTTTTTTGTCTCTGGTGTTTTTTTGAGATTGTAAGTTTTCTTGTTAATTAAAATGAAATTGCAATTGATAAGGCTGGTTTCATTAAGGATTTCATTTTCTTCCTTTTCTCTTTGCTCATCCTATTTTTCATCATTTTATTTGGTAAAGTTAGCTTGTTGGGTTCTATATGTTATGTTTTTATTTAATTCCTATATGTTTGTGTTATCTCTACCACACATTTCATTTATGGAGGGGACAGGATAGAATGTGAACTTGTAGCATCTTTTGATGACTTGTTATGTAACATCCCAAATTTCCTATGATGAATGTTTGAAGCTACCAATAACTCTTAGAATGAAACTAGGTGGAATTAGAAGCCACAAGCAGAGAAATCGGGAAGCATGATGCAAATGCTGAAAATGCCCCTGCACTTGGGCAACTCAAATAATGAGCCAGAGAAATGGAAATACAAGTACAAGACATACCAAAGGGATTATAAAACATCATGGATGGCTAAAATTAGTGAGAAAAGTTTAGAAACTTGAGAAGGGAAGAAAACACCCTTCGGAAAACCTAAAAAATGACCAAAATACCCCTAGGAGCTATACTTTTTGTACAAAGCTAGTCAGTTCCCATAAAAATGTAAATGACCTTAGATCAACATGGGAACAAACCAAAAAGTCTTAGAAATGTCAGAGGAATAATTTGGGAAATTTTCTAGCAATGCTGAGAAAAATTATGAAAAACGCCCCTGGAAGGCCAGCGGGCAAGATATGTGATAAGCAAGCCAAGAGTGGGCCCCACATCAATGTCCATGAAAATCAGCAGTTAGAAAAGATGGTGATAAGTCACTAAACTCAAGTCAACCAAGTCTTCCACAAAAAGACAAAAGTGAATAGTAAAAAGGTTCCTTGAATTTTTATTTATTTTGGAAAATAGAAAAATCTAGGAAAACTTACCAAAATACTCCTAAGTACAAAATTAATTCCATTTGGCCCATAAGTGGCCGAATTCTTTTGGGACCCTTAGTACCCCATTTGCTTCATTTTTCAGCCTAAACACTTATTAAAATCCTCTCCAATCTCTCTAAGCTCACCTTACTTCAAATCACCCAAAACCTACACCTCTAAGCTTAAGTCTTCATCTTTAAGACTTAAGCTAGATTAAAGCCATAAACACCAAATCCCCACCACCATCACTTGTCCATGTTCAGAGTAGACAAGAGGAGACCCAAGGCAGCCTTTAAATCCCTACAAAACACTAAGGAAGTCTTCAACAAGTAGGATCCTTCTACTTGTCTTTTTATGCTTCTAACTTGTCTTTTTATGGTGTGTTTATTTTCTTTCATGCATGTTTTCTCCAAGATCTTTGTGTCTTCTTTTTTTTCACTTGTGAGAGTTTGAAATTGTATTTTAACCATTCAAAATCAGCCCCACCCATTTTTAGTGATTTTTGAAAAGAAAAACAAAGTTTGTTTGGTTAAAAGTGCTTCTAAGGCACTTAGAAGAAATTTAATCGGTGGGTTTTGTTTTAAAATTATTTTTGAAGCTCTGATCAGTTTTATGCTCTCATGAGAAAGGTTTTTGAAGCTTATTTGAATGAGGATGTGTGGATATTGGAGTAGATCATGAGAATCTACTCTTTGTGGCTTGAAAAATATGCTATGTTGTTGTTTTCATGCTTGTTTTATGATTTAGTTTTGACCTTGTGATTTTTCTCTCGTGATGAGTTTGGTATAATTTTTGTGCTGGATCTACACCTCTGATTTTGTACGTTAAGAGGTGAAATAAAGTTATGTAATAAGTTCCAAAGGTTCCCTTTGGACATTAGTTAGAATGCTGCCAAGCAAAAGATGTAGTTGCTAACCCAAAAGTGGCAAAATCCTTGTATGGGACCCAAGACTCATCATGACCAGCACCTAAGCATCACAATCTGGATGAAACAAGCATGTACCAGAGGCAAGAGGGGCTGAAAAAGCATAACACCATTGAACCAAGGTGGTTTGAGATAAAAGCTTGGAAGAAATCACCTAGGCTAACAAAGGAAAGCTTTCGGCCACCATTGCAAAAGCATAGTTTAACTTGGCTAAAATTTTTATAAGTAAATTAAGCTCTACAATCAGTTTTTAAATGAACAAAATCAACCTTCGAACAAAGTTAATCAAACAAAAAATGAGTTAAAAACCTCTAGGAGTGCATTCGGCTACCCTAGAGAGATTTTGGCAAAAATGGATTTAAAATGTGATTAAGGATAAATCAACGATTTTCAGAAAGTAAATAACTTATTTGAAGGTTTAATCAACATTTAAAAGTTTAAGTTTCAGAATATATAGCCCAGGTAAGCTTAAGGTAAAATTCAAAAATTACTAACTGGTAAAAATCCTAAAGAACCTTAAAATGGGTAACTAGAAAATTTACCATAACTTAAGCGAAGGTAAATGTGAAATTCGGCGATTCCATTAAGTTTTAGGTAAAAGTACCTAAAATTACCTCAGACTAAGTCAATTCTAAACTATAAATTTGGTCCCCAAATAATGGTCAACTTAGGTCAACTAAGGTTAAGATATGGTCAACTTAAGTCAACTAGGGTTAGGTGAAGGAAACCCTAAACCTAAAAGAGTGGCACTTAGCCACTCAGTGGTTAATTAAATTTCCAATTAAGTTTAATTAAGGACCATTTTCATGTGAATAAAATGAATTTAAAGTATGAAAAAGTTTTAACATGGATAAAGAGACCTAATGATATTTTTTAGGTGAATGATCTTAGGGTTAAGAAGGAAATTGTTGAAACCCTTGTCTAGGAAGTTGGAATTCGGCCACCATCTTTTTAAATTAACTAAGATGAGTTTCAATCCTTAACTAGGCCCAAATAATGATCCTAGACATGTAAGAAAAATATAATTAAGGTGTATGAAAGGTAGGACTTAGGGAAGTAGGTCATTCGACTATTTAGGAATAAATTGACCTAGAAGATTAACTAATTTCTACTTGTCTTAATTAGATATTATTTGGTCTAGAATAAAATAGATTTTAAAGGTTTAAGATAATTATACCTAATTATTAAGGTAGTAAAAAGGAGAACACAAGGTAACATATTTTCGTAATTGTAATTACAAAAAAATGACGAACTCGCTAAAATTTTTAGAAGAATTTAATGGATTGTGGAGTCACCACCAAATTTTATTTTAAGGGGAAATATTTGGAAAAACCCTAACTTGAGGAAGAAATCTAGGTTCGGGAGTCGGTTATGAGTAGGGAAGGTATTAGGCACCCTACCTGCCCATTCCGGAGAACAGTACCCTTAAACTGAGTGTGTAATTTTGATATTTTTGAAAACTGTTTGATCCCTTTAAATAGAATAGAAATAAATACGTTTGTAGAAAATAGCCTGACAGGACTTGATCTTGCTATGTTTGAACTCGCACGAATTAAAATACGAAACAACAGAGAAGACTGTGTGCCCGTATTAGAATCCATTTAGACAAATTTCCAGAAGAAAACGAATGTTTGGAATGAAAAACAGAAATTTTTCGGAAAGATGTTTGCGCAAAGTCCAAACTTTCATAAGCCGCGTTTGAACTTGCACGAATTAAAATACGGAATAGCAGAGAAGGCTGTTTGTCCCTATTAGAATTCGTTTAGACGAATTTCAAAAATTTTAAAAAAGAACAGACATTTTTTACGGAATTAGAAAAAACAATGATTTTTACTTATTGATCCTATTGGGAATAAGCTTGACATAAATTCAATGTAAAAGAAAACAATTGGACTTGATTTCAAAAAAGAGAAAATTGGGTTTAAGTAAAAAAAAGGACTTGGGCTTAACACACGTAAAAAAAATTAAATTTGATTTCAAATTAAAAGAGGAATTGGGCTTAACCCAAATAAGAAAAATGGATTTGATTTCAAATAAAAAAAGGAAATTGAACTTGACCCAAATTAAAAAAAAAAATTTATTTCAAATTAACAAGGAAATTGGGCTTGACCCAAATAAGAAAAATAGATTTGATTTTAAATAAAAAAAGGAAGTTAGGCTTGACCCAAATTAAAATAGACTTAATTTCAAATTTTTTTAAAAAAAAGGAATTGGGCTTGACCCAAATAATAATAAAAATAGATTTGATTTCAAAAAAAAAAATTGAGTTTGACCCAAAATAATGGACTTGATTTTGAATAAAAAGAATTGGACTTACCCCAAATTAAAAACGGAAATTGGACTTGACCTAAGTTAAAAGAAATGGCTTAACCCAAATTAAAAGGAAATTGGACTTGATCCAACATAAAAATAGACTTACTTTTAAATTAAAAAAAGAATTAGAACTTTACTTTGGAAATTAGAACTTAAGTTATGGGTACTCAAACAAAATCTACTTTTTTCTATTAAATAAAAACATATAAAATAAAATGATTAAAAAATAAAAATTAATCTCTAGAAACGGATTTGACATGTAACCTTTATGCATTATCATCCAGAAAGTATAGCTCAAGATTGGCCCAGAAGATATCCTTTGATCAAATTTTGAAAGTTGGGCCCATTTAGCCAACAACCCAAAAATCAAGCTTTGTTTACTGGCGTCTCAATTTTCTATTTTAACTTTGGACTTAGCCCACCAGTTTTAACTTAATTAACTATTAGATCAGGAGGCATTACTTAGCTATCTAAATTGAAGCTGGGTCGAGTGGCCTATATTTAATTCTTTGAAGCTGAAGCTTCTAGCAGTATTTGAATCAATGCTTCCTCGTGATCTACATACTGCCAAACCTTACCGACAATCCTGGGTCTCTTGACTATGCCACAAAGCAAACACATGCACGCATGGTTGACATGGTTTACTGTGGATGTGGGTCAAATGCTGACGTAATTTCCTATAGCTTGACTACTAATATCTTATGCATGTTTTATCTTGAGCTCGATATGGTTTCCTAGCTATTTGAGGTATCATCTTGTTAGTCACCATATACAAGTCTACAGGGGCAGTGTCGTAGCTGCTTCTATATTAAACCACTATAGATGATCTGGATAATCAGGTGGGGCTTGACTAAGTTTGGTGAAGAATCAATTGGGTGGGATTAACAGCTGACCAAATGAGTGTATGCTGTTTCAAAGTTATGCTGATACTATGTACTAATATCATGCAAGTATGGTGCTTCCATGAGACCAGTAGCTTGAAGCTCTTTGCAATCCTTATTAGAATGAGGAGAATTTCAAGTTTAGCTACGAGTGCAACGTTTTAGGATTATGTTTATCATGCTATGGACCGTATTCTTATGTGATTAGTAGCAAAGTTAGGAGAATTCTCACAGGTTTAGGAGGAAGAGAACTAAGTTACTCCCTCATTGAGACTTTCACAATGTTTCAATCACACCAGCCCTGCCTACTTGAAAGTGATCTAGGTACCATTTTATAAGCTCTTAAATTCTTAGGTTCAAGTCACCCACAGATCTCGTCAAGGCTTACTTAGATTATGCTTTTCCTTTCCTTTTCTTTGGTCAAGACACAGCCTGAACTAGAGGGATTAATCTCATGCCTATCATGAACATTTCTAGACTTGTTTTTGTCATCTTGCAGATGCATTTTACTTTCACATTTTAGTTCAATTTTAAGTCTTAGAATCACTTGTCCTGGGACCACTTCTAATTATCATCATGTTGCGAAACATGCTGTGTGGAGAAGGTCCTGGCCTTCAACTTAGGTGATATTCCATAGTTCAGGAAAGAACACTAGTAGTTGTGCGGCAGATATGGAGACATTATCAGATGTTTATACAAAACAATCCAGGAGATAAAAATCTTAGATCTGTTTCAACGCAACAGATTCTAAATTTTGGTTTGGAGAAGAAATCATGTGAAATAAAGCTATCATAGCATAACTTCTGGCTATATTTCAAAGCTTGTTTCATTGCATTGCAACACTATGATTCAACTCATAAGCATATAGGAGAGCCTTAAGGTCTATGATCTTACCTGGTGAGCTTATGGTGAGTTATAGTTAACGATATCCTTTGGTGCTGAAGTCTTGATGTTCCTCTGTTTTCTGGTGCAAGAGGATGAGCTTTTTTTGGCAGAATTGTTTGTGTGATTCCAAAGCAAGAGGGAGAGAGTTTGGTTGTTTTGCAATTCTCCTTCCTTATTCTGCTCCTAATATTTTCGAAGCTTCCCCAAAGAAAGGTTTCGCTTCTGGATTTTTTGAAGAGAGAAAAAAAATTCCAAGAACTCCTAATTTTCAAAAGGATGAAGACCCTCCCCCTACATACCTCTCCCCCTACATGCCAAATTTCCTTTTTCTGCATTTATAGGCACAAATTTGAATCAATTAACCTCTAACTAATTTTACCAGCCCTAACTAACTTGAGTAACTACATTTTTTCTTTCTTTCCTTTTGTTCTTTTTCTTAAACAAAACTAAATGATTTTGTACCAGAATTTTTAGTTGGATCCAGCCACAAAATTTTTCATTTTTATATTATTATTATTATTATATATTTTTTATTTTTATTATTTTTTAAAATTTTCTATTTGCTAAATTTTATTAGTTAAATAGTAATTTAATCCCCAACATAATTAGGTGTTCACAGTTTTCTCCTCTTTACTCATTTTCTTACCATATAATATGAAAAATAATTTTTGGCTTATCATGGTAGGAAATGAGTAAAGATACTAGACTTGAGTGATGCTTTAAGAGTGTCAAGAGATTCTTGTTCTGAAGAAACCTAGGAATGATTACAGTGATAAACTAGAGGATGACAGTTCAAATCTTGAAATTTTGAATGAACTTTGCAGAAATGCTGATAGAGTTTTAACAAATTGGGCCTAACATTATAGGTCGGAATGCAAGAAACTTGAGATGCTGAGCTTGATGATAGGCTTGATAGAAATTTAAAATGTTGGGCCTCACATTGTAGGCCAAGATGCAAGAAACTTGAAATGATGAGCTTAATGATGGGCTTGATGATAATTTAAAATGTTGGGCATGACATGATAAGTAGAAATGCAAAAAATTAAATGTGCTAGCAGAAAATTAAACATGCTAGGTCTGACAGTATAGACCGAAATGCTGAAAATTAAACGTGTTGGGCCTGACAGTATAGGCCAAAGTGCAGAAAATTAAACGTTCTGAGCCCAACAATATAGGCCTAGAATGCAGGAAATTAAATATGTTGGGTTTGACAGTATAGGCCGAAATGCAAAAAATTTAACGTGTTGGGCCTGACATATAAGCCAAAATGCAGGAAATTAAACGTGTTGGGCCTGATAGTATAGGTCGAAATGCAAAAAATTAAGCATGCTGGGCCTGACAGTATAGCCGGAGTGGAGAAAATTAAATGTGCTGGGCTTGACAGTATCGGCCAAATGTAGAAAATTAAATGTGCTGGGCATGACAGTATAGGCCAGAAATTCAGAAAATTAAGCGTGCTGGGCCTCATAGTATAGGTCAAAATGTAGAAAATTAAATGTGCTGGGCTTGACAGTATTCACCAAAATGTAGAAAATTAAACATGTTGGCCCTAACAGTATAGGCTGAAGTGCAGAAAAATTAAACGTGTTGGGCCTGATAGTGTAGGCTGAAAATGTAGAAAATTAAACATGCTGGGCGACAGTATACGCTAAAATGTAGAAAATTAAACGTGCTAGTCCTGACAGTATAGGTTGAAGTGCAGAAAAATTAAACGTGCTGGGCTTGACAGTATAGGCCAGAAATGCAGAAAATTAAACGTCTTGGGCCTGCAGTATAGGCCGGAATGCAGAAAATTAAACGTCCTGGGCCTGACAATATAAGCCAAAATGCAGGAAATTAAACATGCTGGGTCTGATAGTATAGGCCGGAATTCAGGAAATTAAACGTACTGGGCCTTATAGTATAGGCTAAAATGCAAGAAATTAAACATGCTGGGTCTGATAGTATAGGCCGGAATTCAGGAAATTAAACGTAGTGGGCCTTATAGTATAGGCTAAAATGCAAGAAATTAAATGTGCTAGACTTGACAGTATAGGCCAAAATGCAGGAAATTAAACATGCTGGGCCTGATAATATAGGCCAAAATGCAGCAAATTAAACGTGTTAGGTCTGACAATATAGGCCAAAATACAGGAAATTAAATGTGCTGAGCCTGACAGTATAGGCCAAAATACAGGAAATTAAACGTGTTGTGCCTAATAGTATAGGGCAAAATACAGGCCTGTTAAGACAGGTGATATGCAGATGATGTCCAGTTGTTGACAGGACAAATGCAAATTTGTTAAGACAGGCAATATGCAGAAAATGTCCTGTTGTTGACAAGAAAAATGCAACCTATTAAGACAAGGAATATGCAAATATGTCCTATTATTGATAGGAAAAATGCAAACCTATTAAGATAAGCACTATGCAGATGATGTCCTGTTGTTGACAGGAAAAATACAAACCTGTGAAGATAGGTAAAATGAAATGGAAAAGACCCGTTAAGATAGGCATAGCAGAAATGACCTGTTAAGATAGGCAAAGTGAAATGGAAAAGACCTATTAAGACAGGCAAAGTGGAATAGAAAAGACATGTTAAGATAGGAATAGCGAAAAGAAGCTATTAAGACAAGAAAAATGGAATAGAAGAGACTGTTAAGACCCAAGATGGTAAGAATATCCAAAACTTATGTCATTCCCAAAGACCCTTCATTTTATGGAACACTTTTGTTCTTAATGGGAGGGGTGCTATGGGCCTTGGTCATATAGGCAAGGAAAGACAAGAAGCTTAATAAGTCCTTTAGAGCTAGGCTTTTGATCATTTATCTCTATTTTTTGTTTGTAAGAGTAGCCATGGCAATTAGTGTCATTAAAGTTTAGGGATGCACTATAAAAGGGAAATTTAATTTTTAAAATTAATAGATTCATCTGTAAAGTTGATTATGCTAAGCAATCTAGTTACTATAGAATAAATCCTTTTAAGTGTTTTAAATCTTACCCTCATAAAAATCTTTCAAATAATTTTAATTAAATGATCTAAATCTTCCCAAGAGTCCATACTTAACTCCTTAAAAATTTATCTAGGCTCCTTAAAATTATTTAAAATGTTAGAGGGTATACTTTTCTAAAATTGTACAATTTTTAGGTTTTATAAACCAATACTTTCAATACAAGAAATTAAGAGGTGTCTTTGAATGAGTATTCAACACCTTAATGGTATAAAAACATTGCTAAGGCCAAATAGAAACATTGCTAGGTATCTTCCAATTGAAGAGGTAACAAATCATCAATGTTTTATTAAATTTAGACTATGCTATGATTATTTACAATTACTTATATTGGATACATGTAGGCCATTAAAGAAAGGAAGTTGTTTATGTTAGACTACCATGATTTTGATGTTGAAAGAGTGAAAAATGGACCTAAATTGGTGCTTTTTAAGGACATTGAGAGTAGAGAAGGAAGGATACTCGAGACAATAATAATTTTTAAGAAGGAGAAAACTTGAAAACCCTTGAAAGAAATAAAGTTGTAAGTTGATAAACTTGCTAAATAGCTATCTTAGTTGTATAAATAGTACATATAGTTTCAGTTTTAATTTCCACATATGGCTTTAATTCAATGAAAGTAATAAACTTTAATTCAATGAAAGTAATAAAGAAACAAAGTGAAGATAAATAAGTAAAACAAATGTGTCTATAATATAGTAAAATAAGTTTTAATTCCATATTCTATAATCTACAAATAATTCTACAAAAGAAAAGCTAAATGGTAAAAGAAATATGAAATATACATGGACTAAGCTTAACACTTGGCTATTTTATAAGAAAATTTATGTTATTAAAATGACAAGAAAACTACCTGAATTGTCAAGCCAAAATGCAAGTTACAAAGTTTTACTCTTTCAATAAAGCCTTCAAATCCTTTTCTAGCAATGTAGCTAAATCTATATACATCCAAATTTATCTCTAGATAGGTTTAACCCTACGAAAGAAATAGAATCAGAATAGAAATATTTTGATAGCTCAAATACATTTTAAGATAACTTTAAGCTCTCTAGAGATGGAGAAACATATGTCCATCAATATATTAACAAATTTTCTGGTTAAAATAAGGTGAATAGAAAGTGACAAATCAAAATAAAACTAATGTCTGAATGACTTCTAAAAATGCTACAATAGGATAACTAAAAAGAGATACAAGAATGTCATAGTGTATTTACCAAGTAAAATTCATGTTAAGGATATGAAAGAACAAGTTTTTCATTGTTGGTGTCATGTTGCCTATCTATACATATATATATATATATATATATATTATGCTTTTTATTTCACTTTCATTTATAACTTCTAGATGTTTGTCTCTGTTGTCTCTAGGTAAAAATCAAAAGAACTAAAATAAAACCCCTATTTACACTCACTTATTTGCATACAATACCAAGACAAATAGTTAAAAGAATCAAATAAAACCTCTATTTTTAGTTGAAAGGCTAACTGGTACAAGAGATTGGGATTGTTTGTAATTTTAAATTCTGATGAGACCTAGATGGCACAATCCCCTTGGTTTATTGTATACCTTTAAGTTGGGACAAATATACCTAAGAATTAGCTAATGATGCAGTTAGAAAAGAAGGTGTGAGCCTTACATAATAAGTAAAGGTCCTAGGTGCTAGTATCTGTACACATAATCTTTTAAGATCAGTTTCATGTACACATAATTAGAGATTTTTCTAGTTGACTATTTTCATAATTTTATGTACTTAATACTTATCCAACCTATCCAAAAAATAATAATCAAAGAATAAAGAAACACCATTGAAGAAGATGCATTATTCAGCCAAACATACCTAATTTATCTTAACTAATGGCGCTTGAGCAGAGAAACTAGGAAATAGAGAATAATTATATGTTTGGAAGTTTGAAATTAATGATTTGGTGAGAAAAAATGGAAAAATACTATAGCTTTAACATTAGCTCACAGTTGGATCATAAGTGTATATACTTAATACACACTGTAATATTTTTGAAAGATATTTTAAAATCCATATATGTAAGGATGCCAAATTATGTTAAGAAAATAATATGGAAATTCAAGAGAAAGTGATTCACCTAGCAAACATGTAGTGTATAACCAATAGCTCCCTAAGATAATACAAATATCATTCATGCACCATTTTTACAAGGTTATTCCTTAGTTATAAATAAGTGGTGATAAAGTAAAAAGCACTATGTTTAGTACAACACTCGTTGCTTTCAACAAGAAAAATGCCCTTCAAATAATTCTCATAGATTCCAATCCAATTATTATAGTTAAAATTAAGAAAATGTTTAGTTAATGTCAGCTAGCTATTCTCAATATAAAATCAATGACATCCCTATATGATTCTTGGATGGCATTTAGAAAGGCATTTAGCTAATTTCTATATGATTCTTGGATGGCTTTCAGAAAGGCATTTAGCTAATTATATGGCTCTTTTTTTTCTCAAATCTTTACTCCTAAGGTTTTTATAATCCTTTTTTATTATGTGCATGTAAAAGGCACCACCACCTTTATTTCAGAAACAAAGAAAATCAAATGCAACATTGTTTCCCTCATCAATTTACATATACAACTTCTAATAAAGCCTTCGGGAAACAGATAACCTTGAAACAACTAATTTTCTATATTGTGTTTGTCATTATTTTCAGAGTTAATTCATAATTAATAGATGTTCAACCATATAACCATGGAGCATAATGTCAAAAGTCAATTACATAATTTGACAGAAGAAAATTACTCTCAAAAGTCATGTTTCATGCACTAAGAAGGGTCTTTAAAGATATTTTACTATCAATATTTCCTATTTGGCTCTTGAAAACTCGTTGTAATTACAATTTGAACTGAAAATGTTACATGTTTTATGCTTGTCAATGACATTATTTAATTTTCTAAACACAAATACAACTTTAATAGCACATAGTAAAATTTTATGAGAAGACATTCTAGTAGCATTATCGTAGAGATCTTAAATTGTTACCTCTTTTTCCATATAAGATGTGTTCCAATTTCTTATTGCATTTATATGTTGTTATTGATGGGTAAAAAAATAGAGTTTTAGCAATTTTCCTTGGAAGATAACTCATCAATTCAAATGACACCTAACATATTATGAAAATGCCCCAAGAATAGAGGAATAGGATACACATTAATTGTCACTTATAGAAAAAAAACAAGTATTTTCCCCTTATTTTGTACATTTATTTTTATATTTCTCATAACCTCTTATGGCTTTGCCACCACTACAACAACCTTCTCATTGTCTAATTAGCCTGTGATTCTAAAATGATATGTATTTGAAGAGAATGGTTTAATATTACTTTGGCTTTCTCAAATTCTACACTAAACCCTATCGTATTGCTAGGGGACAATATAGTTATTTTTAGGTCACTATCAAACTACTACTAAGTCCAAAATTTCACTCAATTTAATTATCGATGCAATGCACATAATGAGAACATATAGCAATCTTCCAGTTTTTCTATTTATTCTAAACTAGTTTTATTAGTTTATTATGGTAGAAAATAGAAATAGCTACAACTTAAGATAGGTTAAAGTAACATATAGCAATATATTATTAAAAATATAGAAAGTGAGTTCAAACAGGTAGTTCAAAAGCATTTCATAAGTAGTTCGATAACAATTTAACATATACAATTGTGATTGGCAGTTAAAAAGAAGTAGCATCTATCTTGTAGTAGGATATGGAAAGTGAAATAAAGTTTAGGTTATACTTGAGCCAATAAGTTAGGGAAACAGGTTAGAAGCTTCTTCCTGTTGACAACGATCAATTCAAGCGTTCCTTCTACATTAACAAGATTAGAAACTCCCTCCAATAGGATTAGAAAACCATAGTTAATGCCCTAAAAACTAATGAAGCTGAACTAAGATTGAACAACATTGAAAAGATCACACAGAGAAGAAGAAATTAGTATGTACACAATGTAGTAGCAACCATTAGTTAAGGCATTCAAGCATTTCATCAAACATAAAATGTGCACGGAAGCAAGAAATATCCAGTGTGCATCAAACTCTGTCATCAATTTATGAGTTATAGATTCATTATTAAGGAGAATATTGAATGTCAAAGCATGAACATATATTGATTATGCATGTAGCTTAGTTAGTAAAGCTAGGACTAATGAAAACAAAGAAAACAAAACAAACATTGAACTAAAATGTGAAATGATGAGAGAAAATGAAAGGGTCAAGTAGAGATAAAACCTGAAACAAGCAAGCAACAAACCCTTGCTTTTGAGGTGATAGAGACAAAGTGAGAAAACATTCAAAAAAGATGATGAAGGAAACTAGTGACGAAGAGTATCAATAATGAAGGAAACCAATGGCAAAGAGTATCAACAATGAAGGACAAAGTGAAGCCTTCAAATGTATAAATCACCTCTCTGAATCGGTTGCACTAGAGCCTGATGTAAAATATGGTTTTCTACATTGATTGCATGAGTAGTCGACGTAAAAAGCAATTATTACATCGATTATAAATAAACTGATGTAGTATAATTTCATATATTTTAAAAAATGCTAGTGTGCCATTTTCTACACTGATTCCTTTGGAACTGATGTAAAAACTTGTTATTAAATCCTTCTTTTTAACTAGTGCTTCTATCATATTGGTTCAAATAAATTCTCAAAAGTTCCACACTCCAAGTGATGGTATCACTTTGAGAATAATTTACTAACTACTCTCTAAATGACATTTGAAAAAGGTTTCACATGGAGACTTCAACTAGTACACCAAGATGATCCCATCACCATGGGTAATAAAAGTTACGTCCCTGACCTCTCGTAGAGTAAGTAAAAATATTCATTCTTATGTCCTAGGTACTTACTTCATTCCTTATTAAGGGAAGTCTTATGTTGTCTCTATGATCCTAATGACTCTTCTTCTTTTACATCTTCCTTCCTCAACGATAAAGTTCATCTTTATTCTCTAATAAAATCCTTTCTTACAAACATATAATGCTTCTAAGTTTTTTTTTGTTTTGGAAATGGTTTAAAAACACCTCTCATACCTTTTAATGTATGATTACTCCAACTCTCTTCAAAATGGATATAATTGGTCTTCAACCAACTACCATTGTATTTCGATCATCTAAACCCATAGACTCTTCCCGATCTCTTGAAAGACACTTACCAACTATTCGTCATGATTAAAAGGAAATTGGAAGGCCTAATTTTGAATGAAGAGAACATCATTTTTCTCGTTTATTGGATATCTATCTTTTTCTTGTACAAAACCTTTCCATGTACCAAAAATCTCTACTATGAAATTGCATAAACAAACCCCATATTATTTAGCAAACTTCTATTAGAAAATTATATGAATTTGTTGTAAGTGGTTGAAGACATTCAATTAGAAAATAAAGTTTTAACTTGTGTGACCCGTTTTGGTTTCATAAACTTTGGCTAAATAACATTTTCATAACCACATTCCTAACTCCATTCCACCTAAAACTCCTTGAAACATTAAAAGTTTATATTAAATTCTTAATGAGAAATTTTGTCTAAGAAAACTTCTTGAGTCTTTTTAGTACTTATTTTCTTCATCTGCTTGGCTAGATAACATATACCTAACTTAGCCCCTTGTACATTTTGATCTCATGAACCTAAATGGTTTATTTAATTTCCATGTGAGTTTATTAACACTTGCCAAAAGTCTCAAAATTTGGATATATTTTATTACATGGCAATTTTTGTTTCCTAATTTGAAAAGAAAATCTTAAACTTTGTTCTTACTAGTTAAATATAGCTCGGAAACAATTTGGCTTAAGTAAAATTTTGCCAACATTGTTCTTTAAAACTAGCCAATTTTCTCTTGTGCTTGTTATTGGATTATTCTAACCAAATTACAAACATTTGTGTAGCCAAAACCTTATTAGTTTTAGTAAATTTGACTTTTAGGTAAAAACCTATTACTAGATGTCCTTGAAGTATTTTCACAACTATTAGAATTTCATCTTAAAAAGTATCATTATTTGGCTTGATTCACATATTACTATATGTGTGTAAAGATTTTTTTTAACTTAATTTCCTAAAGTTAAAACCTTAGTTTCAACATACTCCATTTTTCATATACTTACTAATAGATACCCTAAAAAATATTGATCTTTTAATTTTATTTTTTTTAAAAAGTTTCATATTTAAAATTTTGAAAAAAATAATTTTTGTTTTACTCTGAAACTTTTAACCTTCCTCATCATGTTAAAAATTAAAAATTAAAATATTTAGAAAAATAAAAAAAAATATTATAAAATTACAAAAATATCCCTGGAATCTCCATGAAAATTAGGATTTCTCTATAATTACAAAAATGCCCTTGAAATCTGTAAGGAAGATAGGATTCTTTGAAATTATTAAAATATTTCAAAGATAAAGATAACAATAGATAGAACATAGGATCCTTGAGGAAAACGTTTTAAAAAGAGATTTATAATCTTCCATTAATTATGATAATGTCACTGAGATAAAATTTGTAGCAAATAAAGGATAGAATCTTGGAGTAAAATCTTAGATCTAATAGAGAACCTAAACTATTTGGTAACTACCAAACTGCCACCAGAACCAAATGAGAAACTTAGAAATAAATTAGACAAAACTAATCTAAGATTGTGAGCTTTAAGAAGGTAGTTTAAAGACTTTTTAAGAAAAATCTATAAAAATGATCAAAATGCCCCTAATAGCCCAGGAAAGGAAACCATTGTAGGCAGATGCTCGCAACCCAAGGTTATCTTCATATACATTTTGTTGGGAAATTTGATAAGTGAAGAGACTTTCCATAAATGAAGCCATAAGTCATCTAAACTTTAATTGTATTAAAATACAAAAATATTAATGAGGGAAGAGAAAGCTAATCATGATTAAGTTACTTTAACTATGGTTAGGTTAAATTGAACTACAATTAGACTACATTTAACCATAGTTAGGTTAACTAAACCAAGGTTAATCCTAGAAGATAAGGATGCAACATTTTATATTTAATTGTAAAAAGAGAAATGATTCAGGGATGAACGGTGGATCTAAACTAGTGTAATGGAGGCTAAACAGAGGTGGAAGAAGATCAAAAATCCATGAAGCCTTTGCTTATGCTTGGGAGCATTACCTCTTATGGAGGATGAGCTCTTTCTCTGCCACCATGAGAGCAGTCATGGATGAGGAGGTTCCTTAACCCAAGCTAGTTTTAAAGGGATAAATAGAGAGTTTTCTCAAACAATTTTTGAATAAAAATCACAAATGACTCCAAAGTGATCAAAGTTACACATGAGGTGACTTATATGGGCATAAGATGGGGGCTGGAGCTAGCTTGCATGGATAGCTACTCTAGCCTCATCGGACTTGGTTTTGAGCCTAACATGGAGCCGAAAATAGGTTTCTCCTTGTGCCCTAAGGCAGCTTACAAATTGAGCCAAAGTAGGCCCAAAAAGTTCACCAAAAAAATATATAGAAATAGGCTCACTCTTATACATATCTTCGGCCTTCTACATCTAAAATATAAAAAGAATCCTTAGTGCTATTCTAAAATATGTAAGGCCAATAGGGAGGTGGATCAGGCCTATGAATGAGTCTCTTAAGGGTCCATGGATTGGGCTTGGGAGTGAGTCTTCTGAAGGCCCAAGAGAAGGTCTCCACCTTTGTCTGTAACTTTTTGGCCCTAGCCTTGATGATAGGCCCAATGGGCCTAAGGATCCTGCCTAGAGTAGGAAAGTGTTGTGGTGTAGGTCCTAATGTCTTTGAAAAGGCCTCTGCACCATGTTCTCCCCCTTGGAGTCCATTTGTCCCCAAATGAGAGTCGTCATCATTAGTACCTGCAACAAAGGAAGAGAGGCCAGAGATATTAAAGGTAACACTCACGCTATAATCCACATATAAATCCAGATGATAAGCATTAGGGCCTATTTGCTCTACAACCTGGGAGGGGCCATCACCCTGCGGATGCAATTTATATTTCCTCAAAGAAGGGAATCTTTCCTTGTGTAGGTGCAACTAGATCCAATCACCAGACTCAAATAGAACCTTTTTTCTACCCTTATTAGCTAACCTAGCATAATGTGCCATTTTCTTTTCTGTAATGGCTTTGACTTTAGCCTGGATCTCTTGAACAAACCAATCCTTTTGGGCTCTACCCTTACTATGATAGCTAACTAGGTTAGGGATGGGCAATGAATCTACAGGAATGAATAGGATAAACCCATACATTGCCTCAAAATGGGAGTGTTGGGTGGTGGAGTGTCGTGACCTATTATTAGCAAACTCAACATGGGGCAAACACTACTCCCAAGGTTTGAGATTCTTAGCCACCATAGCCGTAAGGAGGATGGAAAGTTTCCTATTCACCACTTCAGTTTGGCCATCAGTTTGGGAATGACAAGTAGTGGAGAAGAGAAGTTTAGTTCTAAGTTTACCCGAGAGGGTAAGCCAAATTTGGCCGAAGAACTTAGTGCATCTATCAAAGACAATACTCTTAAGGATTCCATGTAGCCTCACCACTTCTCTAAAGAAAAGTTTGGCTATAGAGCTAGGATCATCCATCTTGTAGCAAGGAATAAAATAGGCCATCTTACTAAAGCGTGTCGCAACCGTAATTCCGACGAGACGACGAACTCGCTAAAATTTAAAAATAGATTTTATTTAATTTTTTCTAGAGCCGCCACCAAATTTTTATTTAAGGGAAAAGATTTGGAAAAACCCTAACTTGAGGAAGAGATTTAGGTTCGGGAGTCGGTTACGAGGGGGGAAGGTGTTAGGCACCCCACTTGCCCGTTCCGAAGAACGGTACCCTTAAACTAAGTGTGTGATTTATTTGAAAACTGTTTTGATCCCTTTAATTAGAATGGAAATGAATAGATTGATGGAGGTTAGCCTGACAAGACATGATCATGCTCCTACGTATTCCCTGGTACAATGGGAAACTCAAGGCTTACGTAGTTCTGGTTTGTGAAGGCTTGACCTTCAGAGGTGTTTAAAAGGAATATGATATTTTGAAAAGATTTTAATTTTTGGAAAGAACCTTTAGTCCACTCATGAACAAGGTCCGATGCGGCTAAGGCAGCACAGGGGCCTATACGAACTACTACACGTTGAACAGCAGGTGAACCGCCAGTTCCCAGTTTAGAGCTCGTTGCGTGAGACCGAAGATCCCTAAAGTATTTGAAAACAAATTTTATTTTTGAAAGGACCTTTAGTTCACTCATGCACAAGGTCTGAGGCGGCTAAGGTAGCACGGGGGCCTATACGAACTACTAAACGTTGAACAACAGGTGAACCGCCAGTTCTCCATTTAGAGCCTGTTACGTGAGACCAAAGATCCTAAAATATTTGAAAAAGAACTTTATTTTTGAAAGGACCTTTAGTCCACTCATGCACAAGGTTCGAGGCGGCTAAGGCAGCACGGGGGCCTATATGAACTACTTAATGTCGAACAGCAGGTGAACCGCCAGTTTCCCATTTAGAGCCCGTTGCATGAGACCAAAGATCCCAAAACATTTGAAAAAGAATTTTATTTTGAACAACCGCCATAATTATGAGGTAGATTAGTCATATTTTAAAAGAAATAAGAAGCACAAGGGTTAAACTTGAGTTGTGGGAATTAGGGGGTCAAATTCTGATTGCGGAAAGTTCAGGGATGAAATTCTAATTATGGGAAGTTGGGGGAGGAATTCTAATTAAGGAAAGTGTGGGGGTGAAATTCTAATCATGGAAAGTTGGAAGGTGAAATTCAAATTATGGAAAGTTTGGGGGTGAATTTTTTATTATGGAAATTTGGGGGTGAAATTCTAATTAGGGAATATTTGGGGGTCAGTTTGCAATTAGGGAAAGTTTGGGGGTTAGTTTGCAATTAAGGAAAGTTTATGGGTCAGTTTGCAATTTGGGAAAAGGTAAGGATTAGGCTGCAATTTTGGAGAAGTGGGGCGGGGGGGCTAGCTGAAAGTCAAGGGAGTGAGAGGGATTAATGTTAGCTCCCAAAAGTGATTATCTACGGGTCCCACACGTCGTAGACCTAGGCTTCTTTTCCTGGGGATTTTTTTTTGAAACTCCTACGAATGCATGCCAAGGGAAATAAGCTCCTACTCCTGCATGGCATTCGACCCACATGGCATATTGGCTGGGCTTCATTCTCAAGCACCCAAAGCGTCCTCATGGCTAGGGTAGTTTCTAGGAGGGTTACAGGGACCAGGGCAACGAACGTAGATTCGGTTGTTCTCCCACATCCACCCCTTTTGAAGTTTTTGCATGAGTCTCTTTCTCTCCTTGGGTGTCCTTGCATGGTCTTACTATGGTGAGGTCTAGGCTGGTTTTCTTCTCTAGTGGTTACATGCCCCTGCAGCATGGGTCTTGGACGTTGACGTGAGGCTCATCATGGCAAACCCCTTTTTATTCACCCTGGTGAATCGGGTGGCATGGGACAACACAAGAGGCCCTCCTCTCCAGCTCTTATGTGCTTCGCAGGATCTTGATGGGGTCTGACCTAGCCTCCTTGCTCCACACATCTTCCTGGATTCACGACTTTGCTTTCAGGAAGCTCCCCCCGACTCGGGTTCAGCACTATTTCAGGCTTTTCTCGACGGATATGTTTTGGGCAATGTGTGATCAGCTCGTCATAACTTCCTAAGGTACTGGTGCAGAGTGTTGTTATGCTTGGATGGTGTGATTCTGCTGACGTTCAACACGCTCGCGTTCATGCCTGGCCTTAGATTATGACTACTTGACCATCATGTGACTTCCTTGCCTAACTTGCAGTCTTCACACTTGGACTTGATCAGGTGAAGAATTGCTGCATGGGGTCTTAGCAGTGTTGCATGGCATCTTGGGTTGACGTTGGGGTGATTCAGGGAGGGGTTCTATATGCAACTGGCGGTCTCCATCATCCCTTTGCATAAGCAAAAAGGAGTAGGATCGATGGGGTTAAAGGCAACCCTCCTCCTCTCTACTTCACGGATTCCACTCCTAGGTTTCTCGCCTCATACTCACCACTGACGGGGAAGGATTGTTGGCTCGACAGGGCTAAGGTGAAGGTAGAGATCACACTGCCCCTAGACCCATGGAAACTTCTGGGAAGTGTGGTGAACCTCAAATCCTACTCACGGTCGAACGACTCCCTAAGACCCTACGGTTACCTCTCTTAATTTCTCTCAGGTTTAACTACGACCGTATCCTTTGAGAGTCCCTGCAAGGCTGCAAGGCGTCATTGCTCATGATCCTATCGCCTATCTCCTGTTTAATCTAGCCTCTGATGACTATGGCCTCAGATCCTTGAGTATTTGTGTGGTCATTTGGATCAGAGTATTCTATTTTTTAGGGAGGATATGTTGTCACTGTTTCACTCATAGCGAGAGCATGGGTTCACTCATTTTTACGCTATAGTTTAATCATCATGCGCTCGTTAATCAGGAACCAACACTTCCTCACTCACACTGCATGAATTGTTCAGATCTAAGGCGTGCGAATTTAAGATTTTAAAAAAATTTAGGAATTATAATCCGATCCTCGTGCATGAGTCAGATTTCTTCGTAACACATGCTTGCTTAATTCAAGATTCACGCTGATCCTTTTGAATTTATAACTATAATTGCATTCGATTTAATTTACATTTTGAATTTCAGAGCTCCACTTCTACTTCTTATTAACTATTGAACCAATGTATCTATAATGAAGGCTAATAACTTGGAGTGTTAAAATCAGGTGAAATTACTAACCTAAACTCGCCCTGCTCGTAGTGAAGAATCGGCGGAAGAGAACTCCTCACAGATCCAGCTCTGAGCGTCTTTGGAAGGAGAAGAAAATCGTTGCTTCAACCTTGCTTTGCTTCTTTTTCCCCTCTTTCTTGCGGAGCCCCCCTTTTTCCAGAGCCCCTTTTCTGGCTTAACATCCCTTATTTATAGGGCTTGGACCCCTTTTGAATTTTGGTCACCTCCGTTTTCCTTTTTTCTTTTTTTTTGTTTATTTAATTTTACTTATATTTATTTTTACTTTTACTTTTCTATTATCGCTTATTGTTTATTTTTTCCTTCTTCTTTCCCGAGGATGGACCTTTTTATCGAATGCTTTCTTCATTCCCCTTTGGTATAGTTGGCCGTGGCATATCACCGCCAACCTTTTCTCTTCGATTAGGTTCAATTGGTCCATCCGGGTTTGGGCTCATTCGGCCTCTTCTAATTTGGCATCCATCAGGACTCTCAACGAAGGGATCTCCACTTCAGTTGGGAGTACGACTTTCATCCCATACACGAGTGAGAACGGTGTTGCCTCAGTAGAAGTATGGACAGAGGTCCGATATGCATGTAGTGCATAAGGGAGCCTTTCATATCATTCTCTATATGAGAGCAGCATCTTCTGGATGATCTTTTTGATGTTCTTGTTGGCCACTTCGACCGCTCCATTCATCTTCGGTCGATAGGGGGATGAGTTGTTATGTTGGATCTTGAATTGGCCGCACAACTCCGACATCATTTTATTGTTCAAATTGGAGCCGTTGTTTATGATGAGTCTGCTGGGCAGTCTGTATCAGCATATCAGCTCCCTCTTCACGAACTTGACCACTACATTGCGGGTCACACTAGCATATGAGGCGGCCTCAACCCATTTGGTAAAGTATTCAATGGCCACCAATATGAAACGGTGTCCATTTTGGACGTTTTAGGCTCGATTGGGCCGATGACATCCATCCCCCCCATAGTGAATGGTCAGGGTGATGACAGCACATGGACATTGTCCGCATATACCTGACATTTGTGGCAAGTCTTGACGTGTTTGTAACAATCGGCTTCCATGGTCAGTCAATAATACCCGGTCTTGAGAATTTTTCTTGCCATTGCGTGTCCGTTGGCGTGAGCACCAAAAGACCCTTCGTGAACTTCCTTTAGGATTTTGTTGGCTTCTGCTGCGTCTACGCACCTGAGCAGAACCATATCGTGATTCCTTTTATACAAGACTTCTCCATTGAGAAAGAAGCCTGCGGCTAGTCTTCGTAGGGTCCTTTTATCATTCTCCGACGCATTGGCGGGATATTCTTTACTTTTCCGAAATTACCGGATGTCGTGATACCAGGGCTTTCTGTCCGGCTCTACCTCCACTGATTGACAAAATGCCAGTCTGGGGCGATGTTGTATGCGGATGAGAGGCATGTCCTCTTCTCGTCCAATTTCAAACATCGATGACAAGGTGGCCAGGGCATCGACTAATTGATTCTCCTCTTGAGGTATGTGCGAGAAGGTAACCTCTTCAAAATGTTACAGCAATTCCTAGAGGCGATCCTGATAGGGCACTAGTTTCGCATCTCTGGTCTCCCACTCCCCTTTGACCTGGTGGATGACCAAGGCTGAGTCGCCGAAGACCTCGGGGCGTTTCACGTTAGCTTCGATCGCAACTTGGATCCCCAAAATACAAGCTTCATACTCGGCCACGTTATTAGTGTAATCGAAAGTCAGTCGGGCGGTGATAGGCATATACTGTCTTTCCAGGGAAATCAGTATAACTCCTATACCATGGCCCATCATATTGGACGCGCCATCGAACAACATCGTCCATTTTTCTCCCTCGGCCTTCTTTTCTTCATTAAAGATTGCCATCAAGTCCTCATCAAGAAATTCCGGCTGCATAGCCTGGTAATCTTCTAGGGGGCTGCTGGGCAAACATTCTGCGAGTGCACTGCCCATGATAGATTTATGGATCATATATAGGATATCATATTCCAAAAGTATTACTTGCCACTTTACAATTCACCCTGACAATGCAGGCTTCTCGAATATATATTTGATTGGATCCATCCTGGATATTAGCTAAGTGGTATGACTCAGCATATACTGCCTTAGGCAGTGTGCCGCCCATGCTAAAGCGCAGCAGGTTCTCTCCAAGAGGGAATATCTGGCTTTGCAACTTGAAAACTTCTTGCTCAGGTAATATATCGCCTGCTCCTTCTTTCCAGATTCATCGTGTTGACCGAGAACGCAACCCATTGACTGGTCCGTCACCGTCAAATACAAGATTAAAGGTCTCCCAAGGACTGGCGGTACCAAGACTGGCGAGTTTTGTAAATATAACTTGATCTTCTCGAAAGCCTCTTGCAATCCTCATCCCAACTCGTGGGTTGATTCTTGCGCAGGAGCTTGAAGATAGGATCGCAAGTAGCTGTCAAATGGGAGACGAATCGGGAGATGTAGTTAAGTCTTCCTAAGAAACCTCGGATCTCCTTTTCGGTCCTTGGAGCCGGCATGTCTATGATTGCTGGAGCTTTGTCAGGGTCAACCTCGATACCCGTTTCATTGACGATGAAGCCTAATAGTTTCCCTGACTTGACCCTGAAGGTACATTTGGCTGGGTTCAGTCGCAGCTTGAACATTCGAAGCCTCTCAAATAGCTTTCGGAGGTCTGTGAGATGGTCATCTTCCGTAGACTTCTATCTCCTTATGAATCATATCATGGAATAACGTTACCATGGCCCTTTGGTATGTTGCCCCAGCATTTTTCAGTCCGAAGGGCATGAATTTGTAGCAAAAGGTTCCCCAGGCTGTGATGACGGTGGTCTTTTCTCTATCTTCTTCAGCCATCTTAATCTGATTATAGCCTGAGAAACTGTCCATGAATGAAAAATAGGAGAATTGTGCGGTGTTATCGACCAGCACATCGATGTGGGGGAGCGGGAAGTCATTCTTTGGGCTGGCTCGATTGAGATCTCTGTAGTCTACGCGCATCCAGACTTTGCCATCCTTCTTGGGGACCGGTACTATATTAGCGACCCACTCGGGGTAATTTGTGACAGCCAAGAAGCCGGCATCAAATTGTTTCCTCACTTCCTCCCGGATTTTCAGGGACATTTCCAGTTTCATCCTCCTCAGGTTTTGTTTGACTAGCACACATCCGGCTTTCATAGGCAGCTTATGCTCTACTATAGAAGTATCCAGGCCCAGCATGTCTTGATAAGACCAGGGGAAGATATCACTATAGTCCTGTAAGAGTGAGACTAATCGCTCACGATTGTCTCTCGTGATAAACATGCCTATCTTGACCTCTCTTTTTTTTCTCTGTCCCAAAATTTATCAGATCCACGGGCTCCTGATGGGGTTCAATTACTTTGGATTTGCGTTTCACCAATCTCAACACCTCGTCGGTGGGTTCGCATTTAAATTCTGCCTCCTCATCGGCCGGATTGACAATACAATTGAAATCGCCTAATACAATACTAGCACTATCTTCGCAAGGTGGGTTTTTATCATATCTACGAGTTGGGGTATGAGAGAAAGAATAAGATACGTATATTTAGTAGAGGGAAATATATTAGGGAGAGGAAAGGGAAGATTTCGGATAATGGCAACTGTATTTTATCATTTATCAAAACAAGTATATACAAAATGTTTATGATTTGAAATAGAATTTTGCTATGACAATTACAAAATTACATTTGAACTGAACTAAAAGTCAGAGGTAGGTCAAAAATTTCTGAATTGTTCAGTTCTTGTCCAGGGGGACAGGCCGTCACCAGATCTTCAATGTCGGCCGGCCTCTCTCCGTCGATGGCCGCGATCATGCTAAAGTGTTCGAAGCCGGCACTTCGGAAACTTTGAGAGATATGGCACAGAGGGACCTTGCCGAATCGGGGCCTGACTGCCTGATCTTCTTCTGTGGGCTTGTATCCCAACCCGTACCGTCGTCCGTTCTTGTTTAGTGCCAACGGTTGAGACAAGCCACCATTGTTTTGCCCCAGTTTATTGCCGGGCTTGAACCCGTTCTTCAACATCACCCGGGCCATCATCATCAGTGCTTTGGAGGGCCGCTTTCGGTCAACCACTTCTCCCTCCCTGATGGTAGTAACATTAGCAACTTCCAAGGCTTAGAAATGTGTTTCCAAAGCTTCTTCCGCCGCCTCAATGTATGGAGGGTTGGTGGGTTTGCTGACCAAGTAGTCTTCCTCCCGCAGAGACGATAATCAGCCTATCGTCTATGATAAATTTCAGCTTCTAGTGCTAGGTCAACGGTACTGCCTTAGCAGCGTGGATCCAGGGCCTACCTAACAGGCAACTGTAAGCCGGTTGGATGTCCATAATCTGGAAGGTTATGTTGAAGGTAACTGGATTGATTTGGACTAGTAGCACCACTTCCCCAATGACCTCTCTCCTTGATCTATCGAAAGCCCTTACCACCATGGAACTCGGCTTGAGGTGGGACCCTCTCATATGGCAGTTTTGACAATGTCAACTGGGGCATTACGTTTAGGGAAGAACGAAATGCTTGTGGTGGTGGAGTCATGAATGGAGGGCTTGGTTGAAATGGAGTAGGTGGATTATAGGTTGGTTGATAGGAAGGTTGGGTCGCGGCCACCATATGCGGGGTGTTTGGAATTGAGGTTGATATGGTACTTGGTAGCTGGGGGGAATGACGGTTGGTTGGTATGTGGGTTGGGCTGTGGCCGCCCTGTTGGGGTCAGCTGAGACATGGTGAGTTTCAGCTTCTTTCTTTTTCCATGGGCCATTTGCTAGTTTCTTCCCATTTGTACTACCGGTGGGGTTGTGCACAATCATTCCTCGGCGTAAGCTGCTCTCAATTCGTTCTCCAATTAGCACTATGTCGGAGAAGTTAGCAGACACATTGCCCACCATTTTTTCATAGAAAGAAGCAGGGAGGGTCTCCATGAAAGTGCTAATCATTTCTCGGTCCAACAGAGGTGGTTGGACTTGAGCGGCTAATTCCCTCCACCGTTGGGCATACTCTTTGAAGGACTCATTTTCCCTCTTCATCATGTTTTGCAGCTGAGTTCGGTCAAGAGCCATCTCCATGTTGTATTTGTATTGCTTAAGGAAGGCGTCAGCCAGATCCTTCCAGGTGCGGATGTGTGACCTTTCCAGCTGGGTATACCAACTCGTCGCTGCTCCAACCAAACTGTCCTGAAAACAATGGATGAGCAATTTATCATTGTGAGAGTGGGAGGCCATTTTCCAGCAATACATCGTCAGGTGACTCTTTGGATAGCCGGTTCCTTTGTATTTCTCGAACTCGGGGGTTTTAAACTTGGGGGGTATAATGACGTCCGGCACGAGGCAGAGGTCAGAAGCCTCTACCGTTCCATACCCACCCCCTTCGATGGTCCTGACCCTTTCCTCTAGGTGTTGCCATCTCCCACCGAAGTGGGCCTCTTGATCAGCTGGCCTTGGCCATGGTTCGTTCAGAGGTTGGCCGGTATGGTGAGGTACGGCGTGTGGTCCCTCGGTTCTTGCAGCATGACGGTAGGATATGGTTGGTGAGGATTTGCAGGGTGAGTAGTGACCGGGACCGAGTATGTAGGGTCCTCGGTGACGGTCGTATTCGTATGGGTGTAGTCAGGGTTGGTGTGGGGCAGATATGTGGTTGGCTGATTGATGTGAGGAGGGAAAGATGGGTTTATATGTGGGGGGAAGGCAAGAGGAAGTGTTTGTCTTGTAAAAGGTAGGGTGGTGGATTCATATGTGTTGGGTATGAATGTGTTGGATAGCTGGTGGTATTGCTAGGAGGGAGGTATGTTGGTAGGTGAGGATGAGTAGTAGGGTTTGTGTGTGGAGGCCCAGTAAGGGGATTTGGATGGTATTCGTGAGTGGTAGGGATGTGGAGCGGAAGTGCATTAAGGTTATCAGCAGCAAAAACCCCTTGAGAACCTAGCTCGTAAGGAGGTTCATAACCTGGTGGCATCCCACAGGGCCACTCTTGTTCAGCGACCGCTCAAAGCGGCATTGATGCAGCAGCAGCCCTCGGCGCCTCAGTCCCCAAAGGCCCCTCTGTGCCCTTTTCTAGCAGCTTCATCAGTTTGGCGACTTGATCTTTCAGCTCGGCCACCTCGTTTCTCAGTTCCTTATTTTGCATCTCTAGCTCACTCATGATTTTCGCCCTTGGTCAAGTGCTATAAGAATGTCAGGAAAGTCGTAAGTCTGCTATCTTTGTTATCTGCGCAAAGTTAAATTAATTAATTAATTGATTAGAAAAACAAATTTGGGTCCACAATAAATATGGGGGACCAAGAATCATCTGGAACGTCGTTTTTCAATTGATCGCATCTTTTGTGCTTCGAGTATGAGATGGAAATTAATATGGAATCATGTGCAGAGATGAAGCTGTTTTATTCAATCAGAGACAAGGTTTATTTTACACTTTGTTCCTCTTGCTGGGCTAATACAACATACTTTTTCATTCTTAGAACTAAGTCTTTACAAAACTGAATGAAAATTACAACTTCAGGCGGGGTGTGGAGGGGATGTAGCGACGCTTCGGCCTTCTTCAACAATTGTGGTACTTCCTCAATTGCAGTGTTTGCTAGGCTGGCCAACCTATCGAAACACTTAGTCCAGTGATCAGCCGTGTTTTTGTACCACTTGTTTTCATCTTTTAGGTCTCTTATGCCCCTTTGCTGCATTCGTATGACCTCGATGACCTTCCACTTTTCTTCGTTCACCTCATTCTGCCACGCTATAAGTAGGACATCGATCTGTTTTTTCATCTCTTCTATCCATTGCAGCAAGTCGTTCCTTTCTTCAATCACATAATCTGCATCCATTTGGATTCTATCCTTTGTAGCTAGGATCTGATTTTTCTCCTCCCTGATCATGTGGATTCTAGCCCTCATCTGTTGCAGAGTGCTTCTCAACTGTCAGTTTTCTTGGACCGCGGCATCCCTCTCTTGGACTCTCATCCTGAGCTCCTTGTTAGCTGCTTGCAGGTTTAAGTGAACTCGGGCGGCGTGCTCGCGTTCGCCCTTTTGTTGTTCTCGGATGCTTTCTATGACAGTTTCATTCACCTGTTTTTCTCTTTTTAACGCAACGCATTCTTGCTGTGCTTTCAGGAGTTCTTCTTCCAGTTAGCTGTTCTTCTTAGTCATGGCCTCTAATTTTTTCTTCAAGTTTTTAACAGCCTCATCTTCGAATACTACGAGTGGAGGTTAACTTCCAGAAAGGATGGCTGGAGGTCTGAACGGCAATTTGATCTGCTGTACCCTATCCTTGACCCACTGCTTGTACTCTTCTTTGGTGGCACAACTCCAAACTCCCAGCTCTTTTCCTTTGTGTGTGACATCCTCCCAATCTTCTCGAACTTTCCAGAGTATCGGCGAAATCTCCTTCATATTTCAAGAAGAAATGGGCCACTTGCTCGTCTGATTGTGGGGTTTTGAGAGGATAGGCCAGTTGCCTTTGCCCCAGTATTGGATTGTAGTTGATACAACCCTTGGCTCCCATGAGCAGTACGTTTGGGAACCCCTTGCAATGATAGATGATTCTTGTTCTTTGTTGCCACGAAGGTTGCCATCTAATCCGTTCTTCATTCAGGCCGGCGAAGTGGGTCGACCATTCATCATTGCTCATGGGATTTAACTGGTAACACAACAAATCTGATACAGGACATTGTATCTTCACATTTCTTTTGAAGATGTGGGCGATTATCCACACATACAGCATAGGCAAACAGCAGATCATCCTCGTTCTCTTCTTCTCGTGGCAAAAGTTCAACGTACTGTAAACATCCGCCAGTAAAGCTGTAATAGGGTTTTCAGCTTTGTTCCTCCTTGCCAAGAATATATCCAAAACATTTAGATCCACGAAATCCTCCATATAAGGAAAAAGCACCAGCCCATAAATGGTGAGAGCTAGCACATCCATGTACACGGCCCACTGGTTGCTGCTGGCCAAGTGTTGCATGTATTCCTCCAAGAAATCCCTGGTGAACCCTTTGACTAGGCTCTTGGTTTGGTAATCAGTCGGCCGGTCTCCAGACTGTAGACCTAGGGCCTGTGCAGTAACTCGAAAGGTGGAGTGATGTTCCAAGTGCTGGTATGGCCTACTCCCCTCCAACGGCAGATCCAGAATCTATTTGAACTCCTCCAAGGTAGGAGCCAGCTGGAAGTCTGAGAATGTGAAGCATCGAAGGGGAGGGTCGTAGTATTGCACCATAGCTGTGAGGGCCCTTTCTTGTACCAGGACCTTCAACAATTTCAGTATGTTGCCGTATTTCTTGCTGAAGGACATCTGTTGTATGCTCGACAGCTTGTTCCTAAACATTTCCAAGCTCGTAAGGTCTATCACCTTGACCCCAATGCGTCTCCTCTTCTTCAACTGCTCATATGCCATATTAATTTCCATTTCACCTCTTTTATGACAGTCGCTGAAAATCTGGCCCCCCCAAAAAAAGAAAAAGGAAACAAAGTAAACATGTTAGACTCGGGATGAACAAACTTAATGCATGATGCATAAAGAAATTAAAACGATAAATACGGTTAGATCCTTTTTACCACCCGTTTTTCTTTCCCTCCTTTTCTTTTATTTTTTCCTTTTCCTCTTTCTCTATATATTTTCTTTTCTTTTCTTTTCTTTCCTCTCTTCCCCTTTTTTCTCCTTCCCTCCTCAACAGTCTATTCCCTCTTCTTCATTTTTCGATTTTTCTTTTCTTTCTTTTTCATTTTTCGATTTTTCTTTTCTTTCTTTTTCATTTTTCCTCTCTCTTTTCACTCATTTTTGCTATCTCTTTTTTTTTTCTTTTTTAATTTTCCTTTTGTTTCCCTTTTTATTTTTCCTCTCTCTTTGATCTTAAGGTTCCTATCCGTTCCCCAATTACAAGTAAATAAAATGCTTACAGAACGGATGTCGTGTAACCAAAGTGTGCCCTCCTCATGTTCTAATGAGGTGACCTGTCCTATGGATCTAGGGCTTTTAATGCATGAAACTCTCCAAGGTGGTTTGTAATCCTAAAGGTGTAGAGGTCACTAGAGCCAAGTTCCAGTGCATAATGCTTGTCACAACAGTAGAAGTAGCCACTAGTTGCGGGGCATTATGAATAAGATGCACTCTAGTTGGGATTTTCGTGATAGCCACACAGGACGTAGGCCCCAGCGTGACCACTAGATCCTTCTAATCCTAGGCAGTACTCAGACCCGAGTATAGGGCCCCCACTCATGATAAAATGCAATGCAATGTTTGGAGGGCACATTATTTTTTTGGGATACCTGCAATTGGAGAAATCGCGCAAATATATATATTTATTGTTCGTCTATCCTAAGGTTTTACAGGGAATAAACAAACAAATCACAGATAAATAAACGGATAAGTTAATCATGCAATAAATAAATCACGCACATAAACGAAGAAGGGATCGAAATTAAACACACTCAATTTTGTTGGGTTTGACTCTCTAAGTATCCCCAGTGGAGTCGCCATCTGTCGCAACTGTAATTCCGACGAGACGACGAACTCGCTAAAATTTAAAAATAGATTTTATTTAATTTTGTGTGGAGCCGCCACCAAATTTTTATTTAAGGGAAAGATTTGGAAAAACCCTAACTTGAGGAAGAGATTTAGGTTCGTGAGTCGTTTACGAGTGGGGAAGGTGTTAGGCACCCCACTCGCCCGTTCTGAAGAACGGTACCCTTAAACTAAGTGTGTGATTTATTTGAAAATTGTTTTGATCCCTTTAATTAGAATGGAAATAAATAGATAGATGGAGGTTAGCCTGACAGGACTTGATCCTGATCCTACGTATTCCTCGGTGCAATGGGAAACTCAAGGCTTACGTAGTTTTGGCTTCTGAAGGCTTGACCTTCAGAGGTGTTTAAAAGGAAGATGATATTTTGAAAAGATTTTCATTTTTTGAAAGGACCTTTAGTCCACTCGTGCACAAGGTCCGAGGCGGCTAAGGCAGCACGGGGGCCTATACGAACTACTAAACATTGAACAGCAGGTGAACCGCCAGTTCCCCGTTTAGAGCTTGTTGCGTGAGACCAAAGATCCTAAAATATTTGAAAAAGAACTTTATTTTTGAAAGGACCTTTAGTCCACTCATGCACAAGGTCCGAGGCGGTTAAGGCAGCACGGGGGCCTATACGAACTACTAAACGTCGAACAGCAGGTGAACCATCTGTTCCCCATTTAGAGCCCGTTGCGTAAGACCAAAGATCTTAAAAAATTTGAAAAAGAATATTATTTTGAACAACCGCCATAATTATGAGGTAGATTAGTCATATTTTAAAAGAAATAAGAAGTACAAGGGTTAAACTTGAGTTGTGGAAAGTTAAGGGGTCAAATTCTAATTACGAAAAGTTCGGGAGCGAAATTCTAATTATGGAAAGTTGGGGGTGAAATTCTAATTATGGAAAGTGTGGGGGTGAAATTCTAATCATCGAAAGTTAGGGGGGTGAAATTTTAATTATGGAAAGTTTGGGGGTGAAATTCTTATTATGGAAAGTTTGGGGGTGAAATTCTAATTAGGGAAAGTTGGAGGGTGAAATTCTAATTAGGAAAAATTTAGGGGTCAGTTTGCAATTAGGGAAAGTTTGGGAGTCAGTTGCAATTAGGGAAAATTTTGGGGTCAGTTTGGAATTTGGGAAAGTTTGGAGGTCAGTTGCAATTAGGGAAAGTTTAGGGGTCAGTTTGCAATTTGGGAAAGGGTAAGGGTCAGTTTGCAATTTTGGAGAAGTGGGGGGGGCCTGGCTGAAAGTCAAGGGTGTGAGAGGGATTAATGTTAGCTCCCAAAAGTGATTATTTGCAGGTCCCACACGTCGTAGACCTAGGCTTCTTTTCCTGGGGAGTTTTTTTTGAAACTCCTACGAATGCATGCCAAGGGAAACAAGCTCCTACTCCTGCATGGCGTTCGACCCACATGGCAGATTGGCTGGGCTTCATTCTCAAGCACCCAGGGCGTCCTCATGGCTAGGGGTAATTCCTAGGAGGGTTACAGGGACCAGGGCAGCGAACGCAGATTTGGTTGTTCTCCCACATCCACCCCCTTTTGAAGTTTTTGCATGGGTCTCTTTCTCTCCTTGGGTGTCCTTGCATGGTCTTACTTAGGTGAGGTCTAGGCTAGTTTTCTTCTCTGGTGGTTACATGGCCCTGCAGCATGGGTCTTGGACATTGACGTGAGGCTCATCGTGGCAAACCCCTTTTAATTCACCTTGGTGAATCGGGTGGCATGGGATAACACAAGAGGCCCTCCTCTCCTCGACTCGGGTTCAGCACTACTTCAAGCTTTGCTCGAGGGATATGTTTTCGGCAATGTGTGATCAGCTTGTCGTATCCTCCTAAGGTACTGGTGCAGAGTGTTGTTATGCTTGGGTGGTGTGATTGTACTGACATTCAACATGCTCGCGTTCGTGCCTGGCCTTTGATTATGACTACTTGACCATCATGTGACTTCACATGACTTGGAACAAAGTCGTGCGAAACTTCGTGCGCCATATGGCTTCCTTGCCTAACTTGCAGTCTTCACACTTATCCTTGATCAGGGGAAGAATTGCTACATGGGGTCTTAGCAGCGTTGCATGGCATCTTGGGTTGACGTTGGGGTGATTCAGGGAGGAGTTCTATATGCAACTAGCAGTCTCCATCATCCCTTTGCATACGCAAAAAGGAGTAGGATCGATGGGGTTAAAGGCGACTCTCCTCCTCTCTACTTCACGGATTGCACTCCTAGGTTTCTCGCCTCATACTCACCACTGATGGGGAAGGATTGTGGGCTCAACAGGGCTAAGGTGAAGGTAGAGATCAGACTGCCCCTAGACCCATGGAAACTTCTGGGAAGTGTGGTGAACCTCAAATCCTACTCACGGTCGAACGGCTCCCTAAGACCCTATGGTTACCTCTCTCAATTTCTCTCAGGTTTAACTACAACCGTATCCTTTGAGAGTCCCTGTAAGGCTGCAAGGCGTCACTACTCCTGATCCTATCTCCTGTTTAATCTAGCCTCCGATAACTATGGCCTCAGATCCTTGAGTATTTGTGTGGTCATTTGGATCAGAGTATTCTGTTTTTCCGGGAGGATATGCTGTCACTGTTTCACTCTTAGCGAGAGCATGGGTTCACTCATTTTTACGCTATAGTTTAATCATCATGCGCTCATTAATCACGAACCAACACTCCCTCACTCACACTGCATGAATTGTTCAGATCTAAGGCGTGCGAATTTAAGATTTTAAAGAAAGATAGCAATTATAATCCGATCCTCGTGCATGAGTCAGTTTCTTTGCAACACATGCTTGCTTAATTCAAGATTCACACCGATCCTTTTGAATTTATAACTATAATTGCATTTGATTTAATTTACATTTTGAATTTCAGAGCTCTACTTCTACTCCTTATTAACTATTGAACCAATGTATCTATAATAATAACTTGGATTGTTAAAATCAGGTGAAGTTACTAACCTAAACTCGCCCTGCTCGTAGTTAAGAATCAGCGGAAGAGAACTCCTCACAGATCCAGCTCTGAGCGTCATTGGAAGGAGAAGAAAATCATTGCTTCAGCCTCGCTTTGCTTCTTTTTCCCCTCTTTCTTGTGGAGCCCCCCTTTTTTCAGAGCCCCTTTTTTGGCTCAATATCCCCTATTTATAGGGCTTGGACCCCTTTTGAATTTTGGTCACCTCCGCTTTCCTTTTTTCTTTTTTTTTCTTTTTGTTTATTTAATTTTACTTATATTTATTTTTACTTTTACTTTTCTATTATCGCTTATTGTTTATTTTTCCTTCTTCTTTTTATTATTATTATATTTATTCATCTTTATTTATTCATTTTTTATTTTATTTTTATATTTTTATTATTTATATTTTTTAGATTTTATATTTTTTTTATTTTAATTGTTTTTCTTCTCTTCTTTTTTCTTTTTTCCTTTTTTTTTACCTTCTTCTTTTTTTTCGTATGTGTCTTTTGGTTTTATTATTTTTGTCTCTTGGCTTCTTATTTAATTTTGTTTTTTTTTTTAACTTACTTTGTTTATTTCCTCCTATTTTGGTATTTTCCTTGTTTTCCCGCTTTTTTGAATATATTTTTTATTTCCTGTTTAATTACTTATCATTTAAATTAGGCTTAATTCACTAGTTAATTTAGCCCCTGGAGGCCTCAGACATAATTGGGTGTTTACAAAACGGTCCATTACCAATAGAAGGAATCCATTCCTCTTGGGTTTTGGGTTGTCCTAGGATAAAGTTCATACTGTTGTCTACTCAAGGGGAGTCAAGTATAGGTAGAGGGTGTATAGCCCATCGGGTTTTGTAGTAGATTTGGCCTGTTTGTAGATGATGCACCTCTAGCAATATTTCTACACATCCCTATCCATACAAGGCCACAAGAAATTTTATTTCAAGATGGCCAAGGTTTTCTAAATACCAAAGTGCCACATCAATCCTCCTTTATGAGACTCGTGAAGGAAAAGGTGTCTCATGGAGCATTTAGGCACACATATGCTATTATGTCTAAAGTGAAGGTCCTAGTGCCTAAAATACTCATTATGTGTTTTATGGGCATAATCCCTATAAAGTTATCCAAACTATACATTCCTTTCATATAGATCCTTGAAGTGCTCAAAGCCTAACAGTTTAGCACTTAGGAAGGTTAGTAAGGTATACATCCTAGAGAGGGCATCTGCTACCTTATTACTATCTCCCTTCTTATGTATGACATAGGAGAATTATTCAAGGAATTCTACCCATTTAGTATGTATTTTATTTAAGTTACCTTAGGCCTTAAGGTACTTTAGTGACTCATGGTCACTATGGATTGCAAACTCTTTGGAAAACAAGTAATGTTGCTAAGTTTGTAGAGCTCTAATGAAAGCATAGAGCTTTTTATCATAAATAGGGTTATTAAAGACTCCTCCGTTAAGCTTTTCACTAAAGTAGGCAATAGGGTGCCCTTCTTGGAGCAGCATCACTCTAATGCCCACATTCTAGCTATCACATTCTAACTCTAAGGATCTACTAAAATTAGGCAGAGCTAGTATTGAAGCCTCGACAAGCCTTTGTTTAAGAGTCTCAAATGCTCTTTGTTGTTTTCTCCTAATGGAACTTTACATTCTTCTTAAGTAATTCATTTAGAGGTGAAACAATGGTACTGAGATCTCTAAGAAACATCTTATAGAAGCTTCCCAAACGATGAAAGCTTCTTACTTCTCCTATATTTTGGGGGATTGGTCAATCTTAGATGGCCTTAAATTTTTCTAAATCAACCTGGACCCTTTGTTTACTAATGACAAACAAATTTTAAAAGTAATTTTTATATATAATTCCAAAGAATAGTGGATTTCTTTAACTTTACATTACCATAGGCTTACCTATAAATCTCAAAGTATCCACTCAAAGTTAAAGCATTTATAGGGATCAAATGATCTTCATATGGTTGAAACATCGCCAAAGGGATTTACATCATTAGGTTGGATAAAAGAAGGGAAGGAAATACAAAGGGATTTCTTTTGCCTTTTTAGCTTATTTACATCGGTTTTTGAATTTTACACTATTATTTTCCTAATTTTTGTTCTTTTTTGCCTTCTCTTCCTTTTTTTTTATTTTTCTTTTTCTCCTTTCTTGATAACATACTTATCCCCAAGTTTTTTTTTCCGTCTAAGGGTACTTGAGATTAAATTAATTTATTCAATGTGCACCAAGAAAGACAAGTTTTAATATTTTAAGTTAAAACGAGGCACTAAGTGATATTTTAAGTTTATGTTAATTCAATAAAACCTAATACTTCTTTATCATCTTTTTGTTTATGAAATCAACTAATAAAAGCTTTGACGATGTTATAAGGAAAGTTGTAGAGTGTACAAGCTAGAGTGAAACTGATCAAAGAGAGAGAAAGGTTGGGTACAACCTCAATTAGGCTCTGTATTTTCTCTAAGGAAACTCTAGTGTTAAAGAAGATGACACAAAACATGGATATTTGGAAATTATTTACATTAAAGTTCCTATATCTTTATTAGGTTCAATTAATGTTTGTTTTATAAAAATTACAAGATTCCAAAATCTAAAACCAACCAATAACCAACAATCCAGAAAAATATGGGGTTAGTCTAAGGTACAAACAATTATAGAAAAAGTTGCAGAGCGGTATCCCTCCCCAAACTTAATTATACACTACCTTTTTAATTTAATAGAAAGAAGTAATTATTAAGGTGGGGAGAAATAAAATGAGGAGCAATGATAAGTGATTTTATCAAAAAGAAATTTTAGGAGGAAAAGATCTCCTTGATTAAACTTAAGCATTCACACATATGTAATCATTTACAAATAAAGTGAAGAAGGAGTAAAAATAGGACTTCTCTAAAGATGAGGGAAAAGGTCTCCCTCCTCAAACTTATAGGCTAGTAGTGCCTTCAATTTATTTCTCCTCTTGGATGCTAACGATTAGAAAAGAAGTCCTTAATCTTTAAGTCAACCTACTCACATTAAACATGTGTTATTGTAAGAGAACCATAGATAGAATTAAAAACATAAGCAATGCATAAAAAGATAATTTTTGTTCAAAAATAAAATAAAAATGCATCAAATTTTAAATATCTAATAATCTTAAAATAAAATTATAAGAAAAATAAAATAAAAGAAGAGAAAAATATAAATATCTTTGGGGCGATGGGTGGCCCATCCGCCCTGCAGTAATTGGAGTAGTGTGGTAAACTAGATGTCCATCCTCGCAAAGGTTGCATCCTATGAGTCTACTAGCGCCAGGTGTACAACGACTTAGGCATCTAAGCGATCATAGATCTTATCTACCAAAAGTTGTAAATGATCAAGGTGGTCGGAGAGGGAATGGGCCTAGGGTTCTCCTAACCCAAATCAATATCCACATCCTCCTTCCCTACCTGTTGCTTTTGCTAGTATTGTGGAGGTCATGGTGGTTGTGGTTGAGGCTGCTGCTGAGCTGTAAAAATTATAAGTTTCATGGAGCCCTCGCTAGATCACCCTTATGCGCAACCATGTGTTGATACCCAGGGGTGTAATCCTTTGAACCTAGGTTGTTGTAAAGTAGAAGACTCCATAAAGAGTGGTGATGTGTGAGCCAATGCTAATATATCCCTTCTGCCCTATCTGCTACTGATATCCTATTCCCTGATAGGATATAAGGAAGAATCGTTCTAGGTCGATCCTACGACCTCGTACTACAACCCATAGTATACACAAATGTATTCTCGAAACAACCCGTGTACTATTATTTCAAGCAAATATCCCAAGTGTTATGCATTTGTGCAACATTCTCAACATTGGATCTCTGATGGTCGTGGACTTTGAGACATGGGTTATAATGGTAGGATCCCATAATATCATGCCAAAAATATTCCTCTACAAACTCCTTTGGTACGTCTGTGAGGCAGTTAGGTAATCCTCGGCAAAGATACCCTTCAAAGTATAAAATCCCAAGGCAATATTGAAAGTCTGTCAAATTCAATCGATGTTGTCTCCCACCTAGCTGATGTTGGTCCAAAACTTTCCCATTTTCGTATTCTTTGCTTGTGTGACCATTCCTACAAAAAGAATGGAAATTAGGTAAAATTACAATTAAATAATCATAAATTATATCGTAATTATAACTAATTTCCTGTAGATAAATCAACGGAATGGTGGTTTATCAATCATACAACATCATTTTTCAAGATAATCAAGTTAATATCCACAAGATCTACTCCAAGCTCTAATTCTCCTTCACTTGAGCATCTTCCAACACTTAACAAAATCTTCCAAAATATTGCCGAAATATTTAAAAATCACTCTTAATATGTTTTAAGCGGTTAAATTGCTCCAAGAGCTCCAAGAAGAATTTTAATCCATTAAAACTTCCTTTTGGACTCCAAAAATTACTATAAACTTAGTAATGATTATTTTTTAAAAATTAGGAAAGTTTTGAACAATGAAATTCTCAAGAAAGTTGGATCAATAGAGTTTTGAGAAGGATCCGCAAAAAAAAAAAAAAAGAACAAGTCAAAATCACATAATAAAAGCTTAGAAAAGTTTTAAGGTACAAATACCTACTTGTTGGGGACTAGAGAAGGACTTGGTGGGTTTTTGAAGTGGATATACCCTTCCTTATGGTTTACACAAGATCTTTAAGGAGAATTGGTGGGGCTTTGCTTACTTGTCTTAATTATAGCTTAAACCTCAAAGATGGATGCTTAAGCTTGTGTAAGCCTTTAGGTGTTAAGGAGCTTTAAAGGTAAGAGTGAGATTTGTGAGGTTTGAGTGAATGTTTAGAGGTGAAACTATGAAGCGAATGAGACCCCTTGGTTGCATATCAAATTCGACCACTTTGGGATAAATGGGAATTAAATTTCTAATTAATGGCATTTTGGTTTATTCAAATGTAATTTCAATTTTCAAATTTAATTGTAAGATGAGTAACTATCCTTTAAGAGTGATCATAATTTATTTAACCTAATCATGATTTTTTTTAACCTAATCATGGTTAGTTTTTAACTTAACCATGGTTACTTTAACTTAACCACGGTTATTTTTATTTCTCTTCATAAATGTTTTTGTCTCTTACATCATTGTAGCTTGATGACTCATGATGACTAGTCATTACTATATTTAAATCATGTGAAATTTCGTGCATATGGATAAGTTTCAAGTTACAGGTGCCTAGAAGTTTCTAGCCTTCCCAAGCTTCTAGGCACATTAAGGTTATTTTTTGAAAATTTTTCAGAAAAGTTTCTAAATTGTTTTTTTATGTTTATAATCTTTATCGGTTCATTCTCGACTCATTTATAATTCATTTACTATTTATGTGGAAACAATTTTACCCTTATAAAAGTGAAGGTCCTATAGTGGCATTTTTGAGCATTTTTGGTGGCAATTTTGCTCTTTATTTGATTCTAATTTTTCTTTATGATATTCTAATCATTATTTATGAATTCTAGGTCTCTATAATGCCTTATATCCTTTTATTTTGAGCTTCCTGCGCATTATCTGTTGTTCTCCCAACATAAGGGTATTTTCATTATTTTATTGAAATATTTCTACTTTCTCTAAATTTTCATTTCAATTTCTGCTTTCTTTTTTGCTAGAATGAATTCATGGTGTTTGGATTCTATCATGGAAATTTTGGGTGTTATTAAAACAACTAAACAACTTTAGATTATTTGAAGTTTATTAAAAGAAAACTTTTCATTAAATTGGTGAAATTTTCCTTGGACATAATATGGTGATGAACTTTTTCAAACAAATAATCAAAATTTAAGGGTCATAAATTTTAAAATTTATATAAAATTATACAAACTTATAATATCAACGGAAATTTGTTGATATAGTTCACAGATACACAATATTGAGCCTCCAAAATTTTACATCCAAAGTCTCATCAATGGGTGAGAAGCAACACAAATAAAATCTATAATTTTAGTATACTATTTCGATATTATACTATTTCACATTAATTTATATAATTATTTAATTTAATCTTTTTATTCTATCTATATCTCTACCTAATTAAAGTATGAATCAAAATTAAAATTAATTTAATCCAACAATTAAATTTAGATATAATTAAATAAAACTTTTAAAATAATAAATAAATTTTCATCCTAGAGTTACAAAAGTTTTAGAAATACTCCTATACTTTATTTGAGTCTCTTGCCCTTACCTTAATGATTTCAATTTTTGAAGAGGTAGTGGCTAAGTTTCAACTCTTCAAAATTTTATTCCTTTATCTTTCTAAAGTACAAATAAAATATAAAATAATAAATTTTAACAAAAAAAATTATTAAATGTTCGAACTACAAATTTTGAACAAATGTCGAACTACTAAAGACCGAGAACTAAAATGAACAAGAAAACGATGTTAATGAAACTCTAGTAATTTCGTTGGAATCTATCTCGATAAGAAGCTCAATGGTGTGTTCTCATATGAGAAAGGAAAATGATCTGCAGTTGAGTAACGATGAGGGGTCACAATTTCAAGCACCAAATAGAGATGAAAATGATGACACTTTGAAAATCTAAAATCGTAGAACTGAAGGTGGAACTAAGATGGTTGAAATGGTATATTTGTACTTGAGTTTTTATTGAAAAATGACAACAAATTGATAAAGAAAAAATAGAGAGTTATAGGAGGGAGAGATATATAGGACAGGGAGAGAGCTTGTCGTTTACAAAAAATAAAATAAAAATAAAAAGTGAAGTGGCGGATGGTATAGTCCAATAGAAGGAGAAAGAAAATATTTTTTTATTTAAAAAACGTATGTTACAAAAGACACACCTAGAATACCACTCTAGGCCTCAAATGTCACACCACTCACTCTCTAAGGGATATGTCTCTCACTATCCCTAAGAAATTTTTCTCCATTTTCCATTTCCTAGTCTCCTTATTCATATTTCTTCTTTTGGCATCCTCTCATAGAATCTTAATAGAAGGAACCCCTTCATGGTGCAAGTTATAGAGTTTCTTGCCAGTCTTGCTAGCATTCTAATTTTACATTTCTTATCTTAGGATTAAGTTATGGATATTTTTGGGTTGAATTTTTTCATGTATAGCTAAATCCCCTATTCATATCGATTTTGGTAAAACTTGTGATGTATTTTCTTGAACCATTTTTCCCTTATGGATGATTATATATTATCATTATGAATGATGACATTTTCTTATCCAATTACGTTATCTTATTATACTTAATCCATTAATAGGAATTAGCTACTCCTGTTAATCTATAAGTTGGTTGGGGGTAGGAAATTGTGTCATCCCCTGATTGGCGGAACTATTAGGTAACTGAATCTAAGAATTTTGAAGGATCAATGAGAATCATAAGTCTCTAACAAGTTACTTATCTAAGAGTATTTAACAGTTTCATATATTTTATGTTTCTCTTACTTATCTGTCTTGCATGATCATTGAAGGTGATATTTAAGAAAAGATTATTATTATTGCATGATCATTGGATAATAATAGCACTACAATACATGATCACCAACTGATGTTCTAATTATAGGAGAAATTAGGGGTAAAAATAAGCAAAGTCACAAGAGGATCCAAGTTTTCATGTTTATCCATAACTTGCATTCATGTTCTTGTTTTCTTTCTTTCTATTTTCTTTCAACTGGTTTTATTTTCATTTATGATAATCACACATCAAACATATATTTGGTTAGATCAAAAGTTAGGGTTTCATCTTCTCTTTCAGATTATTGATATTATCTTTGTAAGATCAACACTAGAAGTTCAAAATATCCTTTTTTATACCAATGAATATACTTTACTATGAATAAAATTGATAAAGAATTTACATTCACATTTTTTGCAACATTATCCCTATAACTCCCATTATGTTTGTCACCTTCATTGTAAGTTTTAAACAGGACTCCATAATGGTTTCATATCTCAAAGAAACTACATTACTTTCTTCATATTGAAAAAATATTAGGTGTAACTAAAAAACCATGTTATTTTTTATGGTTAAAAATGCAATGTGACAATTTTAAACCGTCACAAAAACTATTATCAACGTCTTTCAAAAATATCACTTTCACAAATGTCACAAATAGTTACCAGAATTTTTTACTTAAGCGTTGGCAGAACCATAAAAAATGATTAAAGAATTTTATTAACTATTAAAAATCGCTAATGTAGATAAAATTACCATAATTTTTCACGTACTCTTACAACTTAATCTTCACCTAACGTCTTTCAAAAATATCACTTTCACATCTGTCACAAATAGTTACCAGCATTTTTCACTTAAGCGTTGGCAGAACCATAAAAAATGATTAAATAATTTTATTAACTGTTAAAAATCGCTAATGTGGATAAAATTACCATAATTTTTCACGTGCTCTTCCAACTTAATCTTCAATCCTGTTAACTAATTGGTGAGAATTTGATTCCTTTAATCAACTTATCATCAATCTTGTTGCTTCTTGAATTCTTGTATAAAAATATCATTCTAATTTTTTGTTCTTACTCAGTTGGTCATTAAACAAATTTTCACAATAAGAAATATATATAGCACTTGACATTAACCATAATATATATACATGTGTTGATAAAATTCACATTAAACTTTTGTGAGACCTTAATTAAGAAAAAGGGGTATGTGTTTTAATAAGGGAAAAAAAATTTTAAAAGTAAGAATCTGAATATTAGCGATTCAAGAGATTCGAAATAATAACTTTACATAATAAAAATTTTAAATACGTTAATAGCAGGGACAAAGGGCCAAGGGCCACCAATGATCAAATGAAATTAGCATTATGCATTTAGAAAAAATAAATGAATTTCGTTCTAGTTTTACATAGTATAATAGCTTGTGTGAGATCTAGCATGAAAATACGAGCATACTTGTTGCCCAGCTTTTCGTGCTAATGTGTGCCTTATACAACATAATCAGGAATAGAAACAACACATGTAGCTTTATAACTGTAAGGTATATTTTCTTTTGCAAACATACCCATCCATTTCGAAAATTGTGTTGACAATGTCAAAATATGTCCAGAGCCCAACAACTCTCACAGCCTTCTTTTGGATCATATGATGGAATATCATTACTTGATTTTTTCTTTACTTTCCTAAACTGAAAGATACAGGCATGATCATAAGTTAAGACAACAATTTAGAGATTTTATTTAAAAAGGATCATCCAATACTTATCAAGATATTCAAGTATAATGTTCCTTTGGCTCATTCTATCCGTCTATGAAATTTAAGATACTGCATTAAAAATTACCTCAAAAATTACCTCTTACAAATTTCTAACAAAGTTAATTCCATAAAAGACACGAGTCTACTTTATATACTTAATTTAAATTTTTATTCATGAATATTATAAAACCATGTCGTTGTATTCTTTTATTTATAAAATCAAGTATTTTCTATATATAGTTTGATATAGATCTTGAACTTCTATATTAAATCAAAAATTAAAATTATTCTTACTTATCTTTTAAAATAGTATTTTGATTAAAGAATATTGTTAATTTTCTTAATTACTTTTTAAAATAGCACTTGAATTTCTTCACTCAATCAACAATAAACAAAATATTTTTTTAAATCATCATAAATTAAGCTTTACCAACTAGATTAATTTTTAAAAATAAAAGCTTCAAGTATTTATAATTTTATATTCAAAGTAAATTTAATTTAATAATTTTTAATTTAATTTTATATTCAAAAAACTAAATCCTTTATTGACTTTAAGATACAATTACAAAGTACCAAGCAGAGTTTTAATAAAAAAAATTTAATAAGCTTCTTAAAAAAACTCGTTAAGATAAGTTTTATTAATTTGTTTTAATAAATCTTACAATAAAATTTATAATATAAATTATCATATGATAAAAATTATTAAATAAATATTTAATTAAATGATTAACCAAAAACTTATAATCAGTAGTAGGGATGGAAGTAGGCCGAGTCGAATTAGGTTTTAAGTGTTTAAGTTTGACTTGTTTAAAAATTATCAGGTTTGAGTCTGAGTCTATTAGCTATTAGCTATTAAAGACTTTCTTTTTCTACCAGGTCTAACCTGATTTAAAGCCTACAACCCTACTTAAAAGTCTATATTCCAAAAAGACCAATAAATAGGCTTAAAGCCTATATAAAAGGTTTGCAGGCTTTAAGGCTTACAAGATAAAAAAAGATTATTAAATAGGCTTAAAATATATATATATTAATATTATATAAATAAAATATATTAAAATACATATAAATATATAATATATAAAGATAAGTAAATCTCTAAATAAGCTAAAAAGATGCCTAAATCTACTTGTTTATCTAAAAAGGTTTTTTAACAAAATTGAATCTATTAATTTATTAATAAATCAAGTCAAGCTAAATTTTAAACAAGACAAGTCGTAGACTCCTGTCGGACGACGTTATTCAATTTTATTCCTAATTAGTGCATATAATTTTTATTTTAGGAATATGCTATTATTTCAAATTATTGAAATTATGAATGATTAGAATTTAAACTTAGAATATATCTTCTAGGTTATATATATTAAAGTAAATAGCCTGATTGATTTATATAATCATCTACACATAATCAGAAAGGATGGATTATTATAAAGAGAACTATTGTTCTCAGGAAATATTGTTAACAAAAGCTCCAATTCCTTTTCTTTGGTTTTGTTTGTTGACACATGCTAAACTTGTTTTAAAGCGTTCTCCACCTGCTCAGGTTTGACATTGTAAATTGGGTTAACAACCTTTAGATTAAATTTCTATAGCCAAAAAACCATGTTACAAATCTCAGGAAAGTTTGCCACACTTCAAAGACAAAAAACAGAATAGATGGAAAACTACCATGTCAGATACTTGACACATTTAAGCAAGCTCGTTATAAATAGTACGTGCAACACTATCTTGCATGCTCCATGAAAAGTTTATGCATGTTCATCGGCTAACAGTCACTCCATTAATCATTTTCTGTACCATTCAAGTATTAGGCAACAAAAAGACCAATATTAGAAGCTATCACATGAACACCCCGGGCTAAATATGAATAGCACATAATTTGAAATTTTATAATTAAAATTAAAATTAAATTGGACCAAAGGGTTAAGTTCAAATGATGTTGTTAAAAATGACTCTTAAAAATAACAATGTTTCCCTTTATCTCACAAAAACAAGGTAAAATAGTTTCAAATTACTTGAACATAATAATTGTAATATCAAGGTACAATACCTTATTCATCATATTCCTCTGACCAACCTGAGATAAACAATTTTTTTCTTTCTCACTTTCATGATATTTAAGTTGCAGACAACTACTATATATCAATGAATAATGGAAAAGAAAAAGTATATCATACTCCAAGTATCTTACATCTTTTAGTGGAAAAGCATATTAACAATGGGGCAAGAAGAATTCTTACTTCTTCACAAGCTAGCTTTTCACTAATTTTAATACCAAATTCCTTTGCATAAGGATCTTGATCATAAGCAATACGTTGAATGGTTTTCCCGTAAGCAAAATTGAATTATTAATATATGGCCAATGTTATTACATAGCTTCTAGAATATCTCATATATATATATATATATATATATATATATATATATTATTTGTCTATAAAAATATAAATATTATAGTTGAATGCATTATTCCTTATTCAACTTTACTGACATAGTTGAAGGTCATACTCGTCAAAGAAACCTAATAAGCTCTTTACAAATTCCAATTTTTACCTTGCCTTACTTTTAATCATGGCATAGTTGTGTAAATTATATCCTATTTTGACTTTCAAGGACCAAGTGACATGCACATAAAGGCTACAAAACATAAATTGGCTAAGTACTTGTGGAAGGAATCATGAAAAAATAATAGCATAAAGATCCCTCAATTCATAATGGCTTTGCAACAAAATATAAGAAGGGGAGAAATTTTTCATTTTGTTTAATTATTTTATAAGGGTTCAATTAATATTAATTTCTTTTCTTAATAGGATATCTTTTCTCCTGATCCATAAGTACCTTAGTGCAATCAGCATTAGGTAATTGCCTTGTTAGGATATCTTTTCCTAATAGTTGGCCAACATATTCCACTACTGGAAGAGGTTCAATAAATACGTCAGAAGTCATATGTATGAAATGAAAGAATATTGTGAAGAGAAACAAAGGTAAAAGAGTACTTCCATTATGAAAAGATATATCTATGGTGAGTTATATACCAATATTGAGAGGAAGTCCCATCTGAGTAGGACAAATGCTTTGGTAGAATCCACACCATGACTTTAAACCCTTTCCAAGCCAGTAAATATCACTGCGTGTATGTAGATATAGAAAGGAATATAACCTAATTTTTCTCCTCCAAATCAGGGCAACCTATGTTAATTCAAACACCAGTTTTTATTTTATTATTTTAAAAGTCAAGCCAAAGTAGGAATTTTTTTTAACACTAAATTTATTATCTACAGATCAGACCAAAGCCTAAAGGATGGGAGAAAGAGAAGCACTTTGCTATTTCAATCATTAAATCATCTAATGAGGAGTGAATATAGCGCAAAAATGGCAGTACACCATGACAAACATGTTTTCTTCATTTTCCATGTTATATGAGGAACCAATTATTATAAAGAATAAACTAAACATTGAACAAAATTGTAAGCAAGTTTCAAAGTTACTTGGTCATCATGCAGGCCTTTAAACCATGAAGCACCTTGTTGCCTTTGGTTAGATTTACCACTCTGCTCCATCAAAATGCTTGTAAGACCATGAATGCTTGCGTAGGTAAAAATAAAAACTAAAACTCAAAACATTTGATCAAATAAGCATCTATGAATGACACTTTACAAACATTGCTCCAATACATCTATTCCATCCAAAAACTAATCCATACTCATAGTTTTCAAAGTAACAAATAAAAATTGCTTCTATAATCCATACGCACAATTTATATCCAAGACAAGACAACACATATAGCTTTTATAATCAATCTAAATATGAAAATAACACAAGCCAAAGACGTTGAAATATCAAATCGACGTCAATTTAGCATTTCAAAATTTGTTTAATCTAATTGATCACACCAACCTTATTAGCCACATCCTCTTACATATATGATCCAAAGAGCAACATTAACAAACCATTATCTAAAGTACTCTTTACTATTAGCTTAATTTTTTTTTTAAAAAATCCAATTTACTTGTTCATAAATACAACACTTTTTCCTATCAAGTATCAACATTTATTTAATATCTTGCTGCCAATAATTTTAGAGTTAAATTTTAATACACTACTAGTTTAAAAATTTTAGAATATCAATCAATTACAAATTACTATTAATATGACTTTTAAATTACTTACGGCAAAAATCAATCATTTTCATTTATACGCCAATATTTAATTAAATAAAGATGTAAATTTATATTTCAATTAAATTCTCTTTCATATCAAAAAATTATGACAAGATGAAACTTACTTGAACAAAGGTAAGATAGCCATCCACATGCTAAACATATTATTCTTTCTTCTTACCTAACCATTGACATAAATCATCATCAATAGCAGTACCTCAAGCGAATTGAGAAACCTCACCCAAATTCACAAGAAAGCATAAGTACCATGAATCAACCTTCTTATCGTCAGGAGAAAGAAACATCTTGTCATAACTAAAATCATAATAAAATGACGAACTCGTTAGAATTTAGAAAGAATTGAATTTTTTATCGTGGAATCGTCACCAAAATTTTATTTTAAAATAAAAATATTTAAAAAATAATCCTAACAAAGAAAGAGTTATAGGTTCGGGAACCGATTGAGAATAAGGAATGTATTAGCACCTTACTTACCTATTCCAAAAAATGGTACCCTTAACTTGAGTGTATGATTTTAATATTTTGAAAATTATTTGATCCCTTAAATAGAATAGAAATAAATAGGTTAAAAAAAATAGTTTGATAGGATTTGATCCTGCTCCTACGTGTTCTCTAGTGCAGTGGAAAACTCAAGGTTACATAGTTCTGCTTGAAGACTTGATCTTCGAAAATATTGCAGAAATATAAGAAACTTGTTTGAAAAAATTCTTAATCCACATATGCACAAGATCTGAGACAAACGAGAGTTGTTCTAGGATCCATATGATTTTCTAAATACTGAACGATAGAGTATGCTACATGTTTGTATTTAAAGCTCATTGCATGAGATTTAGAACTTTAAAATTTTAAACTATATTTTTTAAAAATTTAAATTGAAGATAATATTTAGTTGAAACATTTAAATATTTTTCTAAATCCATATATCCTCAAATTCTAAGGCAAACAAAGGTAGTACTGAGACTTATATAATTCTCTGAATACTAAACGGTAGGATATGGTACATGTTCGTATAACAGTAGGGTATACTACAGGTTCATATTCAGAGATCATTGCGTGAGATTTAGAAATTTAGAACTTTAAAATATATTTTTTAAAATTTAAATTGAAAGTAATATTTAATTAAAAGACTTAAATAAGTGATATTTAAATGTTTTTTCTAAACCCAAGTATACTTAAAGTTTGAGAAAAATAAAAGTTATACTGAAACTTATATGATTCTCTGAATATTGAACGGTAGGATATGTTACACATTTGTATTAAAAGCTCATTATCCCTTGATTTTCAGTTGGCTGGGTCGATATTTTAGCAACTATTAATCTTCATATTTGACGATGGCAACATCATCAAGGTATTGGCCCTCATGACCTCCTAATCCAAGTGTCTTAAGGGCTGCATTTTTCAAGGATCCTCTAAAGTTGTCCATTACGATTATTTCTACAGCTTCTTGTTTGATTAATATAAGCTAAGGAACCAAGTTAGTTGGAACTTACTCATGATGCACTATATAGGACAAATAGGTGCAAAGTCAATTCAAGGCCAATTGAAAAATTCCACCGAGTGTCCCCTATTAGCCTACAGTGAAAATATTTAATAAATCCCTAAAGTTGCTTTTAATGGAGGCAGCCACGTGTTATCGGCAATATGCCACTAGTCCCATCAATGACATCACACCTGTAGTTATAAAGAGTGCCTCCACGCATTCATTTTTCACCCTTGTAATGTTGCAAATGTTCATGGCATTAGCAAAGACAACAGAGAAAATCAGCTATCATCGCATAACATACAACAACATCGGGAGAAATCTCAAGAACAGCCAATGCATTGCAAAAAGCGACAAGGAAAATGCAGAGCATAGTGACACAACCAACTACTACCATAATTGCCCATATATATGTAGAAGCGGTCTTTCTCCAAAACTTAGTAACAATTGCACAAAACTTGGAAGCATCAAACTTTTTCCCTAAATAAGTACAATCTATAGGAGAGAGACAACCGCAGCTTTGGAAAATACCAACAAGAAAGGAAAACACATAGCAGAAGAAATTACGGTCTCAAACGGATTACTGGAAAGATTGTTTGAGATAGAAACACACCACCAATGCCCTACATAGCAGCTTGAGCGACAGAAGATTACGAGTCTGAATGTTACTATCATATACTTAACCAATACTTAAATATGTAGGACCTCTTCTGGTGGGCCGAAACCCAAGGAATGGAAAAATTGGGTGTGATAGGATGGAAAAATTAAGTATGTAAGACCTTGTGTGATAGGCTAAGATGAAAGGGATTAAAAATGCAAACTTTGATGTAATAGGGTGATAAAATTAAAACATGCAGGACTTTATGTGATAGACCATAATGTTAGAAATTAAAATACTATGCCTAACCTGATGTGATAGGCTAAAAAAATTTAAATATGTTGGGCCTTATGCGATAGGCCAAAGTGTAAGAAATCAAAATGCAGCGCATGATATGATAGACTAACGAGAATTAAACATGCTAGGCCTTATGTGATTGGCCAAAGTGTAAGGAATTAAATTGCAGCGTCTAATGTGATAGGCTAACAAAATTTAAACATGTTGGACCTTATGTGATAGGCCAAAGTGTAAGGAATTAAAATGTAGCGCCTCATATGATAGATTGGTGAAAATTAAACATGCTAGGCCTTATGTGATTGGTCAAAGTGTAAGGAATTAAAATGCAGCGTCTAATGTGATAGGTTGACAAAATTTAAACATGTTGGGCCTTATGTGATAGGTCAAAGTGCAAGGAATTAAAATGTACCACCTGATGTGATAGGCTGACGAAATTTAAAACATGTTCAACCTTATGTGATAGGCCAAAGTGAAAGAAATTAAAAGGCAGCACCTAATGTGATAGGCTAACGAAATTTAAACATGTTGAACCTTATGTGATTGGAAAAAGTGCAGGAAATTAAAATGTAGCACCTCATGTAATAGGGTAACGAAATTTAAATATGTTGGACCTTATGTGATAGGTCAAAGTGAAAGGAATTAAAATATATTACCTGATGTGATAGGCTGACGAAATTTAAACATGTTCGCCCTATGTGATAGGTCAAAGTGCAAGAAATTAAAATGCAGCACCTAATGTGATAGGCTAACAAATTTAAACATGATGGACCTTATATGACTGACCAAAGTGCAGGAATATAAAATGCAGCACCTCATGTGATAGGCTAAAGAAATTTAAACATGTTGGGGTTTTATAGGATACGCCAAAGTGCAAGGAATATAGGCTGAAAAAATTTAAACTTGTTGGGCCTTATGTAATATAGGCCAAAATGTAAGGAATTAAAATGTAGCGCCTAATGTGATAGGCTAACAAAATTTAAACATGTTTGGCCTTATGTGATAGGCTAATATGCAAGGAATTAAAATGCAGCGCCTAATGTTATTGGCTGACGTAATTTAAAGATGTTGGTCCTTATGTGATAGGCCAGAGTGCAAGGAATTAAAATGCAAAGTCTGATGTGATAGGCTGAAAAAATTTAAACATATTGGGACTTATGTGATAGGCTAGACTACAAGGAATTAAAATGTAATGCCTGATGTTATTGGCTGATGTAATGTAAACATGTTGGGTCTTATGTGATAGGCCAAAGTGCAAGAAATTAAATGCAAAGTCTGATGTGATAGGCTGAAAAAATTTAAACATGTTGGAACTTATGTGATAGGCCAGACTGCATGCAATTAAAATACATGCATGATTTGATAGGCTGATAAAAGTTAAACATGTTGGGTTTGATGTGATAGGCCAAAGTGCAAGAAATTAAAATGTAGCACCTAATGTGATAAGTTGACAAAATTTAAACATGTTAGGCCTTATGTGATAAGATAGAGTACAAGGAATTAAAATTTAGAGCCTGATGTGATAGGCTGACAAACTTTGAACATGCAGGGCCTTACGTGATAGCCAAAATGCAAGGACTTAAAATGCAGAGCCTGATGTTATAGGCTGAAGTGCAAGAGGTCAAAATACTAAATTTGTGAAAGGTTTTATGAAAGAAATATTATTTTTTATTAGACTGACCTAAGTGAAGGTTATTTAACTTTAATTGGTTCGTTTGAACACTTAGACTTCCTCGTTTGCCTATTGCAACGCTCCATGACTTTTCTTTGGAATGAGCTAGGATCAGCGATTCATTTTTTGTTTGTGGCCTATTTGTTGATTAGGTCGTTGTGACTGTCATTTTATGGAAAAAGGTTAGGTTCGATCACCGAAATACGACTAATCATGTCAAAATTTTTGAACTCGTCATGACTTTCAAAACAGTTTAGCATAAGTAATTGTCATATTTATGATTGGACCTCATTTCCGTACTTATATTTGAATAGAAAAACACAATTGAACAATAAATGGATGAAATTAAGATCATGAGTAATATGTAGAATTGGAGAAAAATATCTAATTACAGGTGACAAGTTTTTGGTGTTCCTGTGCCTCTGAAGTGAACAATGCTAATATTGTATTTTTAGCAACATCTTTTAACTTATTAACCAAACTTTTTGAGAAACAAAAATTTTCCCCGTGTATTTGCCCATATCTTGACCTAATTGACTTTGAACCGATCCCTTTTCCTTTAAAATTTTCCCCATTATAGCCTCGAAAGTACAAAATTCTTAAAGATTGTCCTGGCATGGTATTATGAGTCTACCGTATTTTGAATCCTGGTGACATTTCGACTCTTTTCTTTTTGCCCTAACTTTTTTCCTAAACTTCCCTTGCAAGTTTTTGGTGTAGTGGGCTTTTTGTTTATCCCAACTTTTTCTTAGATTTTCCTTTTGGGTTTTCAATTTAGCGGAGTTTTTGTTTGTCCTAATTTTTTCCTAGATTGTCCTTTCAGGTTTTCAATCTAGCAAGATTTTTGTTTACCTAACTTTTTCCTATATCGCCCTTATAGGTTTTTGGTCTAATGGACTTTTTGTTTGTCCTAACTTTTTCCTAAATCATCCCTTTGGGTTTTCAATATAGCAGACTTTTGGTTTGCCCTAATGTTTTCCTAGATCCCCCTTGCGGGTTTTCGATCTAGCGAGCTTTTAATTACCCTTTTTTCTTTGTGGTTAAGCATAATAGTTTTTTAACAACATCTGAATTTATTGGATCAAGAAGATCCTTCCTATCCATATTTGTTAAAATTAGCGCTCCTCTAGAGAAATCCTTCTTAACCACTTATGGCCCATGGTAGTTCAGGGCCATTTTCCTTAGAGCATTTTCTACATTGATAACAACTTCTTGAGCACTAAATTCTCTTCTTGAAACTCCCGAAGGTGTACCTTCTTTTCAAATTCTCTTTTCATTCTCTTCTGATACAACTGACCATGACACACTGCAATTAGTCTTTTTTCAACAATGAGATTTAATTGGTCAAAGCGAGTCTAAACCCATTCAGCCTCTTCCAAATTTGCATTCATTCACCCTTAGTGAAGGGATTTCTACTTCAACAGGGAGTATTGCTTCCATTCCATACACAAGAGGGAATAGAGTTGGCCCTATAGAGGTAGGAATCGAAGTATGGTAAGCGTGAAAAACATAAGGAAGTGTTTTGTCTCAGTCTTTGTATGTGAGCACCATATTTTGAACAATCTTTTTGATATTTTTATTAGTTGCTTCTACGGCTCCATTCATCTCTGGTCGATATATGGACGAATTATGGTGTTGTATTTTAAAAATATCACATAATTCTTTCATCTTATTATTTAGATTGGTATCGTTATTTGTTATGAGCTTATTGGGTAATCCATATCGACAGATTAATTCCTTCTTAACAAACCTCACCACCATATTTTGGGTCACGTTAGTGTATGAAGCAGCCTCAACCTACTTGGTAAAGTAGTCAATGGCAACTACTATGAAATAATGTCCATTAGACGTTTTGGGTGTGATTGGTCCGATTACTTCCATTCCCCACATTGCAAAAGGCCATGGTGACGACAACACATTTAGAGATGTCAGGAGTGTGTTGATATTATCGGTGTATATATGACATATGTGGAAAGTCTTGGAATATTTATAGTAATCAACTTCCACAGTTAGCCAGTAGTACCCTGCACTTAAAATTTTCCTTGCCATCGCATGTCCATTTGCATGAATATCAAAAGACCCTTCATAAACCTCTCTTACAATCTTATTTGCTTTCGTTGCATCTACACACCTAAGCAATATCATGTCATAGTTTCTTTTGAATAGCACCTCTCCCTTAAGAAAGAAATTCATGACTAATCTTCTCAAAGTTCTCTTATCATTTTCTGAAGCATTGGTAGGGTATTTCTTACTTTTCAAGAAATGTTGGATATTGTGATACCATGGCTTCCCATCCTATTCTTCAATAGATTGAAAAAAAGTCTGTTGATCTTGATGTTGGATTTTGATAAGAGATATATCTTCCTCTTGATCTATCTTGAACATGGATGATCGAGTAGCAAGAACGTCGGCCAACTGATTATCTTCTCAAGGTATGTGACAGAAAGTGATATCATCAAAGTGCTCTGACAACTCATTGATATGGACTTAGTATAGGATCAACTTTGCATTTGGGTTTCCCATTCTCCTTTAATTTGGTGAATAACTATAGCAGAATCATTGTAAACTTCTAAACACTTGATATGGGCTTCAAATGCTAGTTGAATTCCCATGATACAGGCTTCATATTCTCCCATATTATTGGTATAATCAAAGGCTAATTTAGTTGTGATTGGTACATATTTATTTTCTGGGAAATCAATATAACTCTAATGTCATGGCCCAGCATATTGGAATCTTCGTCAAACAACATAGTCTACCTCTTTTCTGTCGTCTTCTCTTCTTCGTTGAACACAAACATTAAGTCTTCATCTGGAAATTCACATTGAATCGACTAATAATCATTTAAAGGTTGTTGAGCTAATAATTCATGAGCGCACTGCCTTTAACTGTTTTCTACGTCACATATACAATGTTAGATTCATATAGTAGAACTTGCCATCAAGTGATTCTCCTTGACAGAGTAAGCTTCTCAACGATATATTTGATGGGGTCCATTTTAGATACTAGCCAAATGGTATCACTCAACATGTATTGCCCCAATTGACGAGAAACTCATGCCAAGGCATAACAAGTCTGCTCTAATAAGGAATATTTTTCCTCAAAATCAATTAATTTTTTGCTCAGGTAATAAATTGCGTGTTTTTTCCTTCCGGACACATCATGCTGGCCAAGTACGCATCCCACAGATGTTTCCATCACAATTAGATACAACATCAATGGTCTCCTTACGATCAGAGGTACTAAGATAAGAGAGTTCTGCAAATAGAGATTGATCTTTTTGAAAGCTTCTTGGAAATCCTCATTTCAATCTATGGGTTGATTCTTGTGTAAGAGTTTAAAAATAAACTCATAGGTTGTTGTTAACTAGGAGATGAACCAGGCAATATAGTTTAATCTCCCTAGAAACCCTCAGATCTCCTTCTCTCTTCACGAGGCGAACATGTCAAGGATGGCTCGAACTTTATTGAAGTCTACTTCAATTCCCCTCTCACTAACAATAAATCCCAAAAATTTTCCTAATTTCACACTAAAAGTACACTTGGCCGGATTTAATCTTAACTAAAACTTTCGAAGTCGTTTAAACAAATTTTGTAAGTCTTTGATATGGTCGTTCTCATTTATGGACTTTGCAATCATATCATATATGTAAACTTTGATTTCTTTGTGTATCATATCATGAAACAACGTCACCATGGTCCTTTAGTAGGTTGCCTCAGCATTCTTTAACCCAAAAGACATGACCTTGTAACAGAAAATTTCCCATGCTGTAATAAAAGTAGTCTTCTCCATATTCTCTTTGCCTATCTTGATTTGATTATATACTAAGAACCTATCCAGGAAAGAAAAATAGGAGAATTGGACAATGTTATCAACTAGCACGTTAATATGTGGCAGGGAAAAATCATCCTTGGGACCTACTCTGTTTAATTCTTGATGATCAATGTACATTCGAACCTTTCCATATTTTTTGAGGACTACATTATATGAGCAACACACTGTGGTATTTTGATACTGTGAAAAACCCGGCGTTGAACTATTTCTTCACTTCTTTTTAATCTCCAAGGATGTTTCTGATTTCATTCTTCTCAATTTCTGCTTAACCGATGGGCATTCAAGTTTTAAAGGTAGTTTTTGTTCTACAATAAAAGTGTTGAGTCCCAGCATATCTTGATAAGATCAGGCAAAAACATTGCTATAATCATGTAGAAGTGACATTAATCGAGAGAGATTATCCCCTGTAATACCTACTTTAAATTTTTTTTTTGTTCTCATCAATTTCTAGATTTATTAACCCCAATAGATTCTTTGTGTGGTTGTATTTGTTTATATTCATGCTCTACCAACCTGAGCAATTCATCAAGAAGGTTCCAGTCATATTTTGTATCTGTTTACATTGTTTTTCTAAAAAGAATTGTTTTGGAAATTACAAACTACTTTGAGATTGAATTAAAAGTCAAGTTCAGTAATCTCCCAATTGTTCAATTCTTCTCTTGGTGAGCAAGCAATCACCAAGTCATCCAAGCTCGGAGGTCCTTCCCCATTTATAGCAGCTATCACTAGCTTCAAATCCGGCATTTTGAAAACTCTCAGAGATATGACACATAGGAATGACTTGGGGTTTTCTTTTCTCTAGTCTAGCTAGCTTCCTTTCTTCTATCTCCTCTTTCAATCTCTTCCTATCATCATTAGTACGTTTATACCCTAGTCCAAATTTTTGTTTATCCTTACCTAACTGTAAGGGTCGAGATAGTCCACAATTATTTTTCGTCATTTTATCTCTAGGCTCAAATCCACTTTTTAACATGATCTTATCCATCATTACTAATGCTTTTAGTGGCCAAAACTTGTTCTATAACTTCCTCTTCCTTAATGGTGGTAACATTGGCAACCTCCAAGGCTTGGAAGTGAGTTTCCAAAACCTCTAAGACATCATGAATAGGACGCACTCTAACTGGGATTTTCATGATAGTCAAACAGGACATACATCATCCAAGTGACACCACTATACCCCTTTAATCTTAGGCTTCATCCAAAACTGGGTGTAGGGCCCCATTCATGTTATGTATGCATAGATGTAGCGTGCACGAAGTCCATACAAACCTCTATAAGTGCCTGTAGGTGTATTTCCTAAAAGTGAAGAGAATAACTTGCAACACATATACATATATATGAAAAAAAATTCCCTTATTTAATAAATAAATAAATAAGTAAATAAATAAAAAAAATCAACATGAAATACACACTCAATTGTAAACAAGATCTAACTCTCTAAATGTCCCCCCAGTGAAGTCGTCATTTATACGATGAAATGAAGAACTCAAAATTTAGAAAGAGTTAATTTTTATCGTGGAGTTGCCACCAAATTTTTTTAAGAGAAAAATATTTAGAAAAGCTCTAACAAAGGAAGAGTTCTAAGTTTGGAAACTGATTGCAAATAAGGAAGGTATTAGCACCTTAGTTTCCTATTCCGAAAAATAGTATCCTTAAATCTAGTGTATGATTTTAATATTTTGAAAAATTATTTGATCCCTTAAATAGAATAAATATGTTTATGAAAAATAACCTGAAGGATTTGATCCTCCTGCTCCTACATATTTCCTAGTGCGTGGAAAACTAAGGTTATGTGTTTTTTGTTAAGAAACTTGATCTCTACAAAACAAAATATTTAAAAAGTTGAAAATTTTTGAAAGTGTAATGGAGCTTTTAATTACATGTAGTAAGTCGAGGTCAAATGAAAGTTGCACTACGACTTCTACAATTTTTAAAATATAAAATGGTCCATCCATATTAAAAAAGACTTGTCACGTGAGATTTAGAAAATTTAAAAATATATATATAAAATTGTTAAAATAAATTTAGAAGTGATTTTATTAGATTAAATATAATTTCACTTAACTTTTTTAAACCTATGCATACACAAGGTTTAAGATAAACGAAGATTACATTAAAACTTATACGGTTGTTAAAATAAAGAAAAAAACTTGTTGTATGAGATTTAAAAAATTTAAAGATATATAAAAAAATATTAAACTAAATTTAGAAATAAATTTGTTTGATTAAATATAATTTCAATTAACTTTCTTAAACCAATACACACAGGTTCAAGTTAGATGAATGTTGCACCAAAAATTATATGATTTTTAAAATATAGAATGATAAAAAATACTATCCGTCCATATTAAAAAATACTCATTGCATGAGATTAAATAAAAATAAAAAAAATAAAATCAAAACTAAAAATCTTGTTAGGACGGTGCACTTTTCTAACGTCAACCTCATGGCATATTCATATATAGTAAGATTTCAAAGGAAAATTCCTATCTATTAAATTAGGTGGCAAAATATTTTATTGCGCCTTAAACACAAACAATTCAGGTGTTTCTTATTCATAATAATTAAAAGTCTATCTTCAGCCATTCAAGGGTCTGACGAGGTAATTCAAACTCCTTCCCTTTTTAAATTGGACCGAAACAAAAGGGACCGCAACACCGAACCCGAATGACATGTGCTCCTTATTTTTTATTTTGATAGAAATTTTAGGGTGGTCTATCATATTAGGGGCTTACTTTTCACACCCCTTTTTTTTCTTTCTACACCCCCTTTAATTTTTTTATAACTTTTTTATTCCAATTATACCCCTAGCATCTCCCTTCTCTTCCGCAATCAATCTCTTCGCATTCCCGCAATCAACCTCTTCTTTTCCCCAAAGTGCATTCGTCTTCTCCGCAAACACCTTCTAGGTCCGTCTTCTCCGCAAACACCTTCAAGGTTCGTCTTCTCCGCAAACACCTTCAAGGTCCAACCTCCATGGTCCAAGTTTCGTGTTAGTATCCATTAACATTTTGTAGTTTATTGGTAGGCCAGATGTAGGGATTTAGGGATTAGGGGTTTAGGTTAGTTTCTCTGGTGCACCCTAGGTACAAGACGATTGATGCATTCCGCAAACTCAACTTACACTCAATTAAAAAAATTTGGTTGGAGTTCTCTTCATTGAACAACAATGGCAGCTGAGAACGAAAAAAAAAAAATGAAGAAAAGAGAGGGAGATGCTGATGAGATATAGTCACAGGGCATTTTTGTATTTTCACGTGTAATGGGGGGTGCAAAAAGAAATTTGGAGGGTGTAAAAAGCAATCCCCATCATATTATTGGCTAATTTGTGCACTGCATGCATTTGATCTTCAAGCCTCTGACGACGAAATGGGCTCCATGAATTAGTCCGCTTCACTTAGTTATAACAATGCCCAATAGGCCCAAAGCCTCAATGACGTGGGGGAGGTCCCTTTCTGTGATCGGTTTGCAGTGGCAAGGGTCGGGTTGGCGAATCAAATTATGGCCCAAGAAATGGTTAGGGGCGAAAGCAGGAACGAGAGTGTGAGAAGGTAACTAGCAGCAGCGACAGTGGCCATGAACGGGAAACGATAGAGTGTACGGTGGACAAGAGCTCACATCCGCGACGGTGATAGCTTCTCGAGCAAGAGTGAGATCGATGTGAGGGAGGGGATTGACATTACCAGGAAAGGAAGAGTTCCAGAGAGGGGAAGGTCATGGCGTAGGCCAGGCGAGAGCTTCTCGGAGGCTGGCGAGCATGGAGTCGAAGCGCCGCGGCTCGAGGACTTGATGGGGGAAGGAACAGGACTATCGGTGGTGCTCCACCATCTAGGCGTTGGCGTGCGTGAAGAGGGGGAAGTTTAAGCGGAGGAAGTGACTCCGGTGTTTTGTCATTGACGTGCGGAGGTCAGGGGGGCGAGTCACCGGTAATCAGCTGAACCGGTTGGATACGAGACTTCAAAGACCAGCGGATGAGTGTTGTGGATGCCATGGGGATAGTTGCCTATGAAGAACTTGACGGTATACATGAAGACGTAGACGCTAGATGTGTCGCCAATGAGGAACTCCGGCGTGGCGCGGGAGAAGAACTTGTCGTTCCAGGCAGGGTTCTAGCGACCGATTTCGTCAACTCGTGTTTGGAGCTTTCACCGCGAACGCGATAGGGACTCTGAGCCTTGTGCTGAGAACACATTGATCTTCAATATTTGCTACGTCTTTGCCGGCGAAGACATTGTTCTCTCTCTCTCCAATATATATATATCCAAAACATTCCTTACCACACTGTCCCTGTTATCTTTTCAATCCCCGATAAGATTAGCCGTGTAAAGAATCAATGCTCGATTCCAGCGAAAGAAGGAAGTGCCATTGTTACAGGGATGACTAACGAAGATCTTGGACGATCTTGCGGAAACCGATTCAGCATTGAGGTAGATCGATTGGAGGGTGGTGGGACTGAGCGATGGCTATGGGAGGTTATGGTAATGCCATCGCCGGGACATGGGGACGAAGAAGGCACAGATTTTTTTACTCTATATTGATCAATTTCAATTCTAACTTGTATAATGATTTTCCTTCAATAATGTTGGGCTTGGTGTTGGTTTTGATTTTGGTGCTGCTTTTGACTTTTGTTTTGGCTTTCATGCTACCTTCTTTGTAGAAATTGTACCCATAGATTCTGCAGCCCTTTTTGTTTTCCCCCTAGTCATATAGGTCTTTCTTTCTTTCATAACACCAACACCTCTATCACGAACCTCATTTTCAGCCCCACCATCATCTTTCTCACCTGCCTCATCATCACCAAACATATCAACTTCTTCACACTCACTTTCAGACTGCCCACCCTTATCACCATCACCCTCTCCACCCTCAACACCATCACCCTCTCCACCCTCTCCACCCTCTTCCTCTCTACCTTCACCACACTCTAAGTCAACATCAAAGTGAAAATCAGTGGCATCATCTACTGGTATAAAATCAGGATCATGTCCACTACCACCCTCTCCAACTTCAAATTCAGCATGTTCTTGTCCTTCCAATTCAGGACCTTTTTCACCTTCCTCAGCATTTTTTAACAATACTTCCATATCTACAGCTTCATTGACTGAATGTTCAAAATATATATCCATTTTTCTACCATTTCTTTTGGCTACCTGTACCATATCTAGCAAATCAACATCAAGTTCCAAAATGCGAAGACCATCACCAAATTTCAAAGTCGGATTCAACCAATATACATTTTTAAAATTTAGATATCCTAGACTTGCAGCAAACTTTTTAAAACTAAAAACATCTAATGTGTCCTCATCACAATCCTCCCATATCTCAACATTTCCCCATTTATACTTCACCACTCCACCATCATTAATAAAATTCCCACCATGATGAATAAACAAAGTCAAATACTGCATAAAGTAAGACAAAATCACTTCACAATGAGGGATCACATATAATAAATGCATTATTTTAAAATACTATTCAGATTAGGGACCACATGCATTAAATATTAACATTTTGTCATACTCACAGATTAGGGACCACATGCGAATACCCACATTTCTTACACCCCAAAATGACATTTCAACCCAAAACTGGGAGAAGGTCAAATGTATCCCACAATTTTTCAATTTTTTCAAAAAAAAAAAACGTCCAAAACAGTGTCCTTTTCCACTAAAAACCCTAACCTCAACTTACCCACTATTTATATTTACAGTAAAACATATATAAGGGTTGAATAATAGGGCAAATACCTGGTCCATTGTTGTAGAAAATAATCAAACCTCGTTTGCTGGAATTGGTTGCTTCTTTGCGTTGTAAACCAGAGAAAATGACAAAGACGATGGTTCTGTGCACTATAAAACAAAGATAATGACAACGGCCAACAAGACAAAATATTTCTCCCTCTAATTGATGTTAAAACCATATTTATAACTGTCATATTTATTCAAATGTCATCGTTTTATGACACATGGACTTCCTACGTGGCATTTAATGTTACAAGTCAGCACGTCGTTAACGATAATTGGAGGCAAGGACTAACGTGAATTACGGTTAACAAAGTCAGGGACTAATGGTTTAATTTACATCTTTCAGAGACTAAACTAAACTTTCGTAACAAGTTCAGGGATTAAAAAGGTAATTCATTCTAAAATAAAATAGATCAATTCTAAAAATATTAAAATGTAAACAATCATGGCCTACCTATAATAACAAGCACCGACATGGTTGTAAGTGTTATGTATAAATTATGCAAGTAGACTTTTATTTATAAACGAATCCATCCTTCAAATTTAGAAAACAAAAATTTGAAACCTAATATTCCAGCAATCTTAAAATTGAATGAGTTCTAACTTTTAAATTAAAAAAAATATTGATAAATTTTAATAAAAAAATTAAAGTTTGTAATATTGATAATTATTTTAACGAAATCAAAACATAATTATTCTTAATAATAGAAATATCAACATTATTTAATATAATATATATATGTTACATATTTTTATATAAATAAATTAAAATGTATAAAATATTATATTTTTCATATTTAAAAAATAAAGAATAAAATCAACTAATATTTTGATAGTTAAAATGTCATCAATAAAAATAAATTTTAAAACAAATTATAAAAAATAAATTTATATGATCACATATCAGTTTATTATAAGAAAGAAATACAATAGCAATTTATTACAATATCTTTTGATCTATCTTACAAATATTTATTTATAAAAAATTATATATTAAAAAATTGTAGATAATAATTTTATATTTTATAATTTCATTAAATATTTTAAATTTCTTTTTATCTAAGTAAAAATAAAATAACGTATAACTAACTATTATATAAAAATTAATCTTAGAACAAATGGGTTAAAATACGATAATAATTATTCTTTACATTTGTTTATATTCATTGCCAAAATCAATAAAGATAAAACAATTTTATCCTTTTAAATCGGAATAGAAGTGATAGATTTAAAGAGATTATATTCATTTTTAAATATAAATCTTCTTTTTAATATTTATGTTTCTAGGATTATTATCTAAATAACATTTTTACTTAACTCATTCACCCTTATTCTTATTCCCTTTCATAAACTAACAAATTGATTTATATTAAAACACGACTCAAACACGTGGTTTCAATACCAAATTGAGTTTAAGTATGCTTGAATATTTAGTATCTAAGTTTTCTTAAATATTTAATATCATTAAAAAATTTAATGGTAAATCATTCATCCCTAAATTTAAAATTTTCATTTAAAGGGATTGTTATGTTTGACGCATGCATACATAGCACATTGGATGAAACTATAAATAAAATTGACATTTTAATTTTAATTTAAATATAATATAAGATATTTGAAATAAATTTTACAAAACTTTAACAATATCTATTATTTAAATGTTTACATTGTGATTTAGATATGAAATTAATTTTAGGTCAAATATTTATTTTTCAATAAAAGAAATATTTATTTATGTAATTCATATTTAATAAAATTATATCATGATAAAAATATGTACTTGTACAATTTAAATATTTTCATACAAATTTTTTTATTTTCATGTAATATGATTTAATCTTGTAAATTGAATTTAAATCATTAAATATTAATAATGTTTATGTAAAACTTATATTTTCCTGCAAATTTTTTAATGCACGAAATTTCAAAACATATAATTTAAAGATGGAGAAAATGATAAATAAACTTTTTTTATTAAATAATTTTATATAAAGTTGTAATTTTTTATAAATTAATTTATTATTAATTTACTGTGTCCTAATTTGTTTTTTATACATATTTTACTTATATTTAATTTCGATATTCTTTCTCAATATATGGATATTAATAATTCTATATACGTATAGTTTTCATTTTTGTAATGAAAATTAATATCTATTCTGTGATTCAAATGTTTAGTATAATTTCATGTAAATATAGGATTAGGAAGTATTATCTATATTGATAGACCTTGCGTTAGATGATAAAAAGATTTTTTATAAAAAAATAATAAAAAATTGAAAGAATAAACTTTATACATATAAGTTAAAATTAAAAAATTAATTTTTTTCATGTAATTAGTACAAATTAATTAAGAAAAATAAATTTTAAATTTATTAATATAAAAAATTACAAAAATTAATCAATTAAAAATAAAAAAATATATAGTCATACAAATTTGAATCAATTACAAAAGATATAAAACTTATAATAAAGAGACATTTTTTTAGTAAGTCACTCGTTAATATTCTTTAGTGTAAATATAAGTTCTACCTGATGAGGTTAATTTAAAGCAAAATATTCACCTCCGTGCGATAGTTTTATTATTATGAAATTTCTATGTTGATCAATTTTTACACAGATAGAAACATTTAAAAAAAAGTAAACTTTCTTGGGTATATAAAAATAATCAATATATTAAATTAAGAGAGAATGTCTGAGAAAATAAATAAATTTTTAAAACATTAATAAAGTAAATGAATTTGAAAATTTTGAAAAATTAATAACTTTGAAAAACTAGATTTATTTTTAAAATAAAATTATAAAAAATAGTATATCTGAAAGAAATTTGAAGTAAATTAAAGCCATTATATATGCTATAGATAGATTCAACCTCTAGAAAATTCCCTTCATTTGAGATATTACTCACAAAGGTATAAAGATTAAATAAAACATGGAGAAACCATTACATGTGATATAGACATATTCATTCCCTCCAACGGAAATATTCCACACAATTGTAGACAGAATAATTAAGAAATGGTCTCTATTTTTTTCTTATAAAAAATATACAAGTAATGGCCAGTTGTGACTTACAGAATTTCCATATTTCAACGACTACTCTTGATTGATTGATGATCGTGTTTCAACTATAAACGGTAACATGTAGATAGGAATAGAAAAGTTTGGAAAAGGAAAAAATTATTAAGGGCGAAAGAATTGAGACTAAGTCTACGTTGATATCTTTAAAATAATATTACAAGAACAACTACGTAGTGGATAAAAAAAAAAATAAAAGGCCAATTGGAGGACAAGGTAATATTAAAAACAGTGCTTGACTTTGATGTAGGGCATCTCCATAATAAGTCTACTCTTTGATCAAGCAGCATGTAGTTGCTAAGAACAGCTCATCATCAAATAAACAATCAATTACGGTAAAGATAAACTGCAAAGTAGTTCAACGGTTCATTCTTATATATAGCAAGTTTAACATAGGCAACAATCAAGTCTCACAAGCAATTATTTACCCAGTGAGAAAGCATGATGAAAGTTATGTATTTCCTTGTGGCCATCTTGGCTTTGACATCCTCTATTGCCTCTGCCTATGACCCCAGTCCTCTCCAAGATTTTTGTGTGGCATTGAATGACACCAAAGTTGGTGGTATGTATAAATTAATATTCCTCATAAAATTTGCTAGTTTGCTTCTCATTTAGATCATCCCGAGAATGAGTATAATTGATTTTTTTAATTAAAACATTTCCTTATCATATAATTTGTAGTATTTGTCAATGGAAAAATCTGCAAAGATCCCAAGCTTGTGAATGCTGAAGATTTCTTCAAACATGTGGAACCTGGGAATACCACCAACCCAATGGGCTCACAAGTGACCACTGTATTCGTTGATCAACTGCCAGGACTAAACACACTTGGCATATCTTTGGCTCGCATTGATTTCGCGCCAAAGGGTTTAAATCCTCCTCACACTCATCCGCGTGGCACAGAGATTCTTATAGTCCTTGAAGGTACTCTATATGTTGGATTTGTGACATCCAATCAAGACAAAAATCGTCTCTTCACAAAAGTGTTGAATAAGGGTGATGTGTTTGTGTTCCCAATTGGTCTCATTCATTTCCAATTGAATGTTGGATATGGAAATGCTGTTGCCATTGCTGGTCTTAGCAGTCAGAATCCAGGAACTATCACTATTGCTAAAGCCTTGTTTAAAGCAAATCCACCAATTTCTTCAGAAGTTCTGGCCAAAGCTTTTCAAGTGGACAAGAAAACAATTGATTATTTGGAAAAGCAATTCTAAATATATTGCGGACGTGAATCATCATTTCATTCTCATTGTGTATTTGATTTTGTTGTTTCAATCACTTCATGCAACTGACCTTCTACAAATCATTTCTGTTGACATAAATAAAATGCATGTGGGTTATTATTATTTTTATGTGCTATTGTTCTTCTATTTGAAATTCAATTTGATCTAGCGCATTGTTCTTATCAAGTTAATATGAGAATCATATCCATTACATCTTTTGTAATAAGAAAATATCGAATTAAATAAGTACATAATATACTCAAAATTTATTTACAAATTAAAAATAAATCAAACAATAATATCACGTCAAAATCAAAACTATTAAACTCAAATTTGATTAATGTAAAAGTTTGAACATTATCTAAACCTGAATCGGTATCCTCTTTGAAATTTTAATACTAATTTTTTTAATCCATAAGTGGTATTAATTTATTGGGAACACTAGGGTGGTCCAGTGTCTTACGTAGACTTAAAAATGTTAATCAGATTACCTTTATTGTTTTTAAGAAGTTTAGTTTAGGGTTTACGAAGAGAGATGGAAGTAAGTCGAGTTGAGATATGTTTTGAATGTTTAAATTTGGCTGTTTAAAAATTTTGAGACTTGAGTCTGTATTTGTTATTTGTTCCTGAATCTGGTATGTTATTTGTTAAAGGCTTTTTCCTATAAAAGTCTCATATGATCTAAAGTTTACGAGACCTCCAAACCTATTTAAAAGTCTAAATTTTAAAAAATTAATAAATAAATTTAAAATTTATATAAATAATTGATTAAAAAAATTTGCAAACTTAAAATATAGAAGATAAAAATGTTATTAAATAGATTTAATATATATATATATATATATTAATATTATATAAATAAAATATAAAATAAATATTATACAAATATAATATATTAAAATAAATATAATATAGAAATATAAATAAATCCCTGAATTGGTTAAATAGGCTTGTTTATCTAAAAAAAATTTTTAACAAGTCTGAGTCTATCTATTTAATAAACAAATCAAAAAAACTAAATTTTAAACAAGCCAACCTTGTCATATGACCTTATTCACTTTCATCACTCTTTAAGATTAAGTTGTCTCTTTTAAATTTTCAAATAATAAATATTTTGTAGACAAATATTTTTAATCATATTGTTACAACAAATACTATATATATATATATATATATATTTATACATTTAATTTATCTAATTTATACGTATCTTCTATTAGAATAAAGTTTCAAAACTTAGAATTATCTTTTGAAACAGTTTTTTCAAATTCTTTTTTCATTCTTACATTTTAGTGAAATTTTTGTGTTTGTTGAATGTTTTAACCAAAGAAAACATATTTTCATACAGCCAAAACTATATCAACTTTTAATTGAAAATAAACCTTTGATGTAACTTCTTTCAAATTTGACCTTTTCAGGTTGAACCTATTTTTTCGTGTTCGGAGAAATATTAGTTCTAACTTTAAAAGCAAGTATTATCCAACTTGATTCACACATTAAACTTAAAATTTTACTTTTAACATTTAGCATTTTTCATATACATGTCAATATATGCCACCAAAATATTGAAGTATTTAAAAAATTTAAAATTATGAAAATAAAATAAAATACTATTTTATCCTTAACATTTTACATCATATCAACTTCCATGTACAAATGTTAATATTTCAAATTTTCTCGCATTATTATTATGAATAATAAATTAACAATTTTAAATAAAAATTTGAGATAAAAAAATTTAAAAATCTCAATAAAATTAGAGATTTATAAAAAAAATATAAAAAATTCTTGTGATAAAAATAATAATAAATAAAGAATAGAAATCTTAGGATAAATATTTAGAGATTTCTAAGAAAATTAGAAGTTTTTAATAATTATAATAATACCATACTACAAAAATAAGAAAATTTTTTGGGATCTTAAAAAATCTCCACAAAATTTATAATTTCTTACATTTTATTTAAATGTAACAAATTTTTATAAATATACGATATAATTTATTATTTTAATTTTATGTTTTATTTTTTCTTTTTCATTTTCAGTTGGTTTTCTGACTAATTAGGGTTAATTTTTCCTCTTTCAACTTTCCCTCTTTTCACATTTCCAAAAAATCTGAAAACACGTACAAAAATTTTCTGTTAAGCTTTTTCTCGAATTTTGTTGTGTTTTACAATTTCAAAAATCTGAACTAAGGGATAAAGTAGATTAATTTTTTGTCTTCTCTAAAACGTAGTAGTGAGCTCGTCATCTTCCATACTGTAGTGAGCATCTACCCTGTAACACTTGTCTTCTCCTATATTGTAGTGAGCACCTATCTTGTAACACTTGTCTTCTCTGATATTACCATATTGCATTGAGTACCTGCCCCATAACACTTGTTTTCTCTAATATTGCAGTGAGCACAATCAGAGTACCGTGGTGAGTACATTTTAAGCATGAAATGTTGTGGAAGCACGTCGTCAACATTTAGAATAGCGTGTCAGAAAAGTACAACTACTCATAGCCATTCAATACCTAACATAAATTATACTAAATCTACTAATGAAGCTGTGACTGATAAAAAATAACTCAAAATAACTTTTGATATGTTTGCTTTGACAACCTGTAACTGATAAAAAATCACTAAAAATAGCAGTGCATGTTGATGTAGTCTCCAGGTTCTCTAAAATCAAATCTTGTGCATATCTCTCCCATAATCAAAACCTATCAATTACAATACACTAACACTTTAACAATTATATAGATAGTTTTAAAAAATGTTATAAAAAGTTTATTAAAATAATTTACGATTTGTATAATAAATTTGTTTAGTTAATTTCAATAAATTTATTAGTATCACTTATTAAAATATTTTGTTGTTCAGTTTATTTCAACAAATTTAAAAATATTTTAAAAAATTTATAGAAAAATCATAAAAATAATTTATGATTCATGTAAATTCTTTTAGTTAATTTTAAAAAATTTATTAGTATAACTTATCGAAATAAACACTTTTTAGTTTATTCCAACAAATTTTATCATAAAATAAAGTTCTCGTATGATACAAATTTATTGAATAATGTAATATATCTGTTATCTAATGTAGTCTCTGTTTTGTGTACAAGTTCATAAAATGGTACATTATACTGAAAATAAGCAAAATAAGAAAATGTGTACAGTTATATATATATATGTTTGTATTTATTTTTGTTTTTGAAGTCACCTTGCATTCTCTTTGCCAAGATCCCACTTCCCCTAGGAGAGCCAAGCCAACATGGGCACCTTTTGCTGATATATAGTCATAGTTTAAATACCTATATATTTTACATATCAAACTTAATGGAATTGTCAAAAAACAAACTACATTTGCTTTCAATCAGCATAAAACTACTATAGTTACAGTATATAAAATTAAATTAAATCTTATTGCACTGCACTTATACTGCTAAAACCATTCAATTAGCCCAGCCAATTGCACGAGCAGATTCAGGTGATTAGCATTTTAATCAATTTTAAAAATTGAGATCGAAAAAAAATAAAATAAAACATAATAACCTAAATTAAAAGTTGTATGATTGCTCTTTATAATATATAAAATCTTCCCATAGCTGGAGGGGGTCACTTCCATCATACGGAGAATTCAAATAAATGAAAACTGGACCAAAAACTTTCTTCCATGCCTCACCAGCTTTGCACTTAGGCACCAGATCCTCTCCGCTATAATGAGCACTCAAAAACACCTGATTACGTTATATGTTTGTAACATTGTTATTTAATGTTGTTATTATATTCGTCATATTAATATACCAACATATTAATATCATAAATTGATATATTTAATTAGTGTTTTATAATAATAATAATAATTATTTTAAACTGTTTAACGCTTAACACTTTTGAGATGTGTACATAAATAATTTAAACCATATATTTTTATTGGAATATATATTTTAGTGAAAATACATTAACGGAGACCTGTGCCTAATTGTCTTTTAATTACTGGAATCTATTCTCTTCCAAGTATATTGCTATTTGTGATTTGCCAAAATTTGCTTTATTGTGGTGCTTATTCATTTGTTTTGCACCGACGACGAAAAGGAATACTTAAAAACTGCTTTGTCCGATTACTTTTGCATTTTCCATATCTATGGTACTCAATATTTTAAGTTTGATATTCTTACATTTTTAATCACTAAAATTCATTCTGTATATTATAAACGATTTAGAAGAATTAACCAAATTTAACCTTTGCTTTCAAATTAAACGTGAGCCTACTTTTAGGCAAACTAACTTTTGAATATTTCGATTTTCACCTTCAAAACATATAGAAAGTGTTGCATCTATCCATAATAACTTTGATTAATTGTAATTCGATTTTTACCTTCAAAACATATATAAAATATTGCATCTATCTATAATAATTTTGTAATTCCTTTTCTTTCTCTACTTCGTATCTTTTATATATATTAATTGTAATTTAATTGTAGGAACAAAGAGTGCTGAAGTGTCTTGTATTCTCTTAACATTTTTACTTATCATTATTTTGATTTGTATTACTAAAAGTGAAGATTTGAAAAAGGATCTCCTCAACTTTAATATGTTGAACATCATCTTAGAAGCAATAGACAAGAAACTCCTCCTATTGTTTTTAAGTAAGTCTTCTTAATTAACTTTCTTTGATAAAATTAATCTTTTTATTTAATATATTTTAATTGTGTACATTAATGTATTTTAAATGATGATATTATATGCTTACTTTTTTTTTAAATGTAGTTGAATGGTTGTAACAATGGATAAATCATGGATTGATATACCATGAAACACATATAAATATCTCGATGGGTTGCATAAATTTTTAGATTTTGCATTTGAAAAAATGGACCAATTAATGACACAATTAGGTGCTCTTGCCCTAAATGTCACTTTAACAATGGGCAACTAGAGATGATGTTCAAGACCATTTAATTTGCAAGGCATTCCCAGAAAATTATAAAGTTTGGATATGGCATGGTGAAAAGTATGAAGAGATTATATCAGAAGAAATTGAAATAATAGATGAGGCAATGTAAGACATAAAGTTTAGTGATCGAATAAATCGGTCTCTAATTTTTAAAAATTAGTCACTAATTAGTTTTGCAACCAATTTTGCGACCAAATAGAAGTAGTTGCTAAAACCCTAGCCGCAAAACATGTTTGCGATCGAAATAGATTTTCGGTCGCAAAATTAGGTAAATCAGTGACTGAAATTTTTGGTAGCAAAAAAAATTAATTTCAGTTGCTAATGTGGTCACTTTATTTATTTTAAGAGATCAAAATAACGATCGAATCTTCAGTTACAAAATCGGTTGCAAATAATCGGTCGCAAAACCAGTCTCAAAAACATTATGTAGGTGACTAAAATAGAGACAAAAAATTCGGTCCCAAAAATCGGCAGCTAAAATCGGTCGCTAAATTGGTCGCTAAAATAGTTTGCTAGTGACTAAATTAGAGACGGAATATTCGGTTGCAAAATCGGTAGCTGAAATCGGTTGGTAAATTAGTCACTAATATGTTTGGTGGTGACTAAAATTGAGAGGGATTAATCGGTTTTAAAATCGGTCACTAATTGTATTTAATAAAATTAATTTATTTATTTGTATTTACATAAAAATTAATTGAAACAAAGCTGGATATATGAGATATATACACAATCATTATTAAGAAAATTATAAATTGAAAAATAAAAAATCATTAAACAAAGAAACTAACATAAATGACATAATCCAAACATAATTAAGTGTAGATAAGTATAAGTTCTATAATCATTAAACAAACAAACTGACATAAATGACATAAATAAAAATCTCAATGTTGATCATGATGATCACTACTTGGAGGTTGACTATCATCATGATGATCACGAACAGCAGGAGCTTTGTTTGCAGATTCATTCTCATTGGAGCTCATGAAATTAGAGCTAGATGGTAATCCTAAATGCTACACTATTTGTTGAAGAACTTGTTTAGTCTGACTTAAATCTGTTATTGTCTGAGTTAGCTCGGTTGTTTGCTTATCTATCTTTGAATGTGCCTGAGTTAACTCTGTTCTTGTCTGTTACATCTCTTCAATGAGGTTGGTCATGATCTGCTCATAGTTGTCCCAACATCAACATTAGGTTGGGAACAATTAGTGGATGAATAGACAAATTCATCACCTAATTGACCTAAACCATATACATGTCCCTTCTTGTTCCATCCTCCAACAACATCCAAAAAAATGGCATTGTCAGAGGCTACAGAATGTTCAGTAGAATCATTTTGAACGGATTCAGATCAACAACGAACAAATTCATCCTAAAAAGAAGTATAAGTACACATAAGTTACGTTTAGAATAAAAAATAATAATCATTTAAAATTGCACAAATAAAACTATAGCTGACATATACATACAACAACATTCTTTGCCTTGTTGTTGACCCATTCTCCAGCTTTATTCTTTTAGTTCTTTCCATAATATAAAATGCAGTTGGATCTCGTTCAAGCTCCTTACTCTACATAGACAACATGGAGTTAAATTTGTAAATGATTAAAATTAATAAGAATAACTTAAATAGTTAATTTTTTAGTACCATCCTATTACGATGCACAACAACAGATACAGAACCACCGGTGTAATTTGAGGCTCCACTATCACAAGCTCGAATTTTCTTGCCAATAGTGCTTCTCTTTTGGAAGTCTTGTCCAGCCCAATGAAGTTCAAATCGTTGTCTAACCTTAGGAGTAATCCAAACACCTTTATCCTTTCCAGTCCGCACCTTATTCATTGTATTCTTCATCATCACCGAACCTTTATGTTCAAAGGTTGTTCTAATAGTAACATTATGTTGTGGCAGCCACTTATACATTTTCTACATCATTTGCTATAAGAAATACATAAAAAATAATGAATAATAGGTAAGTTAGCTAAAAAAATAAATAAATTTAAATGCAATGTTACCTGAAATTCTTCAAACCACATCTTTCCAACTTCTGCAGGAACAGAACTCCAAGTAGGCCAAGAATCATAAAATTTTGACTTAATAATTTTCGTAATATCTCTACTACATACATTTGGAGGTAAGAAACTATCATAAAATAATGTTAATAGTGATATTGATTTAAGTAAAAAACCAAAAACTTAATAATCATATGAAGTGTAAGAAAAACAAAATACTTACTCATGCTTAGCTCATGGGCTAATCCATACCCTCCTATCAGTAGGATCTTTAGTTCCAATTACTGGTAGAGATAGAAGTATCTGATGAGCGGAATATGCAGGTGTGGAGGAAGGATGTGTACAAGATGTAGGGGTAGATGCACCCATGTGGGGGGTGGGTGGACCTGATGTATCAATATGTGGCAATGATGATCCTGATCTAACATCCACTCCCCTGACTCTGTGTCGATAGAAGGCATCTATTATGGATCAGAAGATCCTACTCCATGTGATGGAGATATCCTACCATAAATTCTGCCCCGGCCTCTTGGTCGACCTCGACCTCTACCTCTAGCAGTGTTGTCATCCATCTGTATACATATAATATTAGAAGTAATGAATGTAAAATGTTTAACATAGAAAAATACAGTAAAAAGAAGACAAAATATTCAAAATTACCTAATTAAGTTGAGTTAGGATAATTTAAATCACTCCCACCTCCACTATCATATTCATTATTTGTTGAGATATAAGTGCTATCATTATTTTCATCCAAATCAGGTTCATTAAGAAAATTTATATCAATTTCCTCACTAACACCATTCATACCAACAAGAGTATCATCATAAATGTCTACATCAATGTTTAACATGACATGGAGATCATGAACTTCATGAACATCTTGATATGCAATGTCATTGTCAACTTCATTAACTACAGTATTTGTGATCATACTACGCACCTTTGTCTTAATGACAGCTAACCAACCATGATGTCCGTCTGGATATGGTGTATAATAAACTTGCTCAGCTTGTTGAGCAAATATGAATGGATCAAAATTTCTATATCTTTCTTATTGTTTGAGTTGAACAATTTCATATTGATTATCTATCTTTGTCCCACGATTAGGGGTGTTATCAAACTAATCACACTTAAAAAGAATTATCTTTTTAGTGGGCATGCCAGAATATTCCAATTCAATTATATCAATTAAAATTCCAAAAAAATCATCTTCTAATTGACCATTAGTGCCACGTACACACACACACACACCATAGTTAGAAGTTTGCGTGCCTTCACTTCATGTCTTGGTGTGAAATTTATATCCATTTACAATGTAAATAGGCCATGATTGCACCATTCTTATTGGCCTCCATGCCAAATAAATCAAGAGTGGATCTTCAATTTGATTTTGTGGATTTTGAACCTATAATAAGCAACTTTACTTTGTTGGAATCGTAAATCTTATTATGAAAATATAACACCATTTGAATAATGTGTATAATAGGGACGTGCATATTCTGTAAACCATAAAGGAAAATGAGAAGCAATTTCATCATCAATTTTAGAGTCAGAAATACCAGGTTGAAGCTCTCTTAAAAAATTAGCATACTTGCTACAAAATAAAACATATATATGATAATTAGACAATGAAATATGTTTTAAAGATTAAAATATTTAAAGATAATTTGAACCTTAACTTACTCTAGATATGGTTCAACTTCTTCACAATTCAAAAGAACATACAAATGGGCAACTTTCGTTTCACGTTCTTCTAAGTAGTGTTGAATGCATTTACCACTTCCACGTCCTGGATAATTGAAAATTGAAATTGGTGGACTCAATGAACAACATTCTCCTCCAACATTATGTGGCATTCTACTTCTTCGGGTATTTATGTGCAATGGATAATAAAAAGAAGCAAAAGTAGATGTTTCTTCCATTAAATAGGCTTGACAAATAGAACCTTCTACCCTTGCTTTGTTCTTGATCTTTTCTTTTAAGGAACGTAGAAATCTAAAAACGAAATAATGTATTAAATGATTTTTTAGTTAAAAAAGATTACAAAAAATTAGTAATGTATAAATAGATTAATATAAAAATAATTAATACCTCTCAAACGGATACATCCAACGATATTGAACCGGACCTCCAACTCGTGCTTCATAAGGTAGGTGAATGGGAAGATGTTCCATAGAATCAAAGAAGCTAGGGGGAAAGATTTGCTCTAACTTACACAATAAAATAGGAATAGTAGATTTCATATCCATCAATTTATTTACATATAAAGTTGTGCAAGTAAGTTCTCTAAAAATAAGTTCAACAAGTGGCTTCCAAATAGCATTTGGTAAAGAATCAAACGCAATAGGAAGTAATTGTTGCATGAATACATGACAATCATGACTTTTCATTCCATGCAACTTTGCTGACCCCATGTCAACACTATAAATATTCAATTATGTCCGAGCCCAGTTTAAGTCAATTAATGGACAAACCTAAATTAAAAACCTTAAGAATATCAAAATAAACATAACAAAACCGAAGAAACTGACAAGAAAATAAAAATAAAAATAATAACAAGAAAACTACTAATGAAAAAAAAAACAAAAAAAGAAGAAAAAATCTAAATCTAAATATATATATATATAAAAATAAAAATTCTTAAAAAGAAAATTAAAAAAAATATATAAAAATAATAATAAAAAAATCCAGAAAATCAATAATAATAAAAAGATAAAATCTAGAAAGAAAGAATAAAAATAAAAAATCAGAAAAAATAAAAAAATAGAAAAAGAAATTCTGAAAAAATAAAAAAGAGAAAAAGAAATTCTAGAATATGAAAATAATAAATTAAAAATATGAAAATAATAAAAATCTTGAAATAAGAATAATAAAATATTTAAAAATATAAAAAAATAATATCAAATAAATAAAACAAAAATAAAATACAGTAATTATTAATAAAAGTAAAATCTGAAAAACTAAATAAAAGGAAAAATATGAAAATTAAATAACAGAAAAACGGTTTAAAAGTGAAAAAAACGAAAAACTAAAAAGAAAAAAAAAAGAAGAATATAAACGAAAAAAAAAAATAATAACAGGAAGAGGGGCTTAACTCTGAAAAAAAAATTCCTGAGAATTCCATATAGACTTGGGCTCGATTTTTGGAAGCATTTTGGGGAGCCTCTAGAGGTTGAGATTTCTTGGTTCTGATTCTTGGCATTAGAAGCTTTGGGATTCGGTGGAAGGAGAAGACTTTCGGCAGAGCACGTAATGCAGCCAACCATGGCAAGCTTAGGAAAAGGTTTCTGCGTCTAGATTCACCAGGTTTGTTTCTTATCCATACACTTCATTTCGTGAATAAAATCCTGGATAAAGTTGTACGAGTTCTTGTTCTTGGTCCCCTCCATATCTGCATACTCCACCCCTGCACTCTAATTTATATGTTGAGCTATGCAAAGAAAGCTAGGTTTGGTTCAGTCGCCGGCACATTTTTTGTTATTATACATCAATAGACGCATGGGTCACATTGAATGTACTTTGCTTGAGTGTGGTAGAGAGGCAATATAGATCTTGGAAATCTTGAGTGATTCTATGTGACCTTGCACCATCTAAGGCCTATTAGCCATGCATGCATTGGAAGAAGGTTACAAAGCCTATTGAAGTTCGCATTTCTTGCATATAATTATGGTTCCCACGTCTGATTAGCATGGCATAAGGCTACTGTGCAAGGAACGATATGCTGCCTCTGATCCATGATATAGTAGCATGAGGTCTCGATACTCGCTTTATATACACATTGCAGAGTGGACCTTGATCACTGCATATGGCATGTTGACCCCTCCCTCCATATCATGCGAAACCCCATATAAACCACATGTAATCTGAACAACAAGACGAAATCACTCATGCGCCATAGGAGTTCCGATTCGGGCCAAGGGTACTGGTATACACAAACAAACAGAAGGCGCCTCGAGCCAGACATTGGAGTAATGGCATTTGATGATTTCCCCTGGGTGTGGGTAAGCACTGGAGTCATGCTACATCACGTATGAAGTATACATGCTCGCTCCTGCCCTTGGAGACTTCTGCAGAGCTGAACTCCATGCATATATCACCAGCCATGTTCTACTCAAATTATCCCAAGCAATCTTCATGGTTAAGGTCCCTTGGTATGCCTCGGAAGTCATACCCAGCTGGGAGCCAAGCGTAGTGGACGATGAATGCCCAAGTCATTGAGTTCTTATACCACGGACCTCTAGCTGTTTCTATCTGGATGGAAACTTGAGGGTTCTGTAATCAGTGTTAAGTAACACTTCATTGCGCTCCTGGGAGAATGCATGGGGTCCAGACAAGACAAAAAGGGTTGCCCTCACATAGCATGGATACGTACGAACGAGAAGGAATGAATAACACGCATGCAAAGCAATGGCGTGATGATCATTGTGGCAGCGTCAATCTCTACCAAAAGTGGTGTACCCAAGCCTCAAAATGTGACCTCGCGCTCAGCCATTTGAAGGTACAACAGAGTATTAAACGGGTACAATATGGACTTCTCAAGCAACAGAAGAAGAGGTTATGGTGTCGCGTGCTCGTATAGTGGGGTCCTACATCAAGGGGTGCCCCAGAACAACCAACCCAAAGTACTGCATGAAGGGGTCCAAGTTATTAGGAAAGGACAAGATGCACTTCATATTATAATAAGGGGTAGGTTATGAGCTATGGCCAAAAGTTGTAGAAGACCAATTTATTCCTCCTTTTAGGTGCAAGTTTTAAAGCTAATAACGAAGTTGGCAAGCTCGCATGACATTATGTAGGGAGCGTTCTGACGTAGGAAATTATCATGCAAAAGAAGAACCCATTACAATGTTATTTAAAGGAAGCACTAGTCCTCATTTAGTGCATATATATATGGACCGAAGGGAGTATAGACTACAAATCCTGGTGGCTCTAGTGGTTGGTGGCACGGCTGGCAATTTCTTGGCTTTCCATTCGAATCCCACTTCCAGCATTTTACTTCTTTTCAAAAGCCACATGACAAATTCCCTAACTGCCCTTAACATTTCAACAATTTCCAAATCTCCCCCCTTGGCAAATTACCAAAATACCCCAAAATAAATCATAAAAATTCTGTAAAAATCAATAAGATTCATAAGAACTCCTAAAAAATCTTTTTAAAACTTAAAAAATCTTTTTCTAAATATTTTGGGATTTTTAAGTCTCACGCAATGGGCACTAAATGGGGGGCTGGTGATTCACCTGCTATCCAACATTTAGTAGTCTGTATAGGCCCCTGTGCTGCCGTAGCCGCCTCGGGTCAAATACTCTTTTTCAAGCACCTTCGAAGGTCAAGCGTTCAAATCAAACTAGAACTACGTAAGCCTTGAGTTTCCCATTGCACCGAGATATACGTAGGAGCAAGATCAAGTCCTGTCAGGCTAACCTCCATCAAGTATTTATTTTCACATTAATTAAAGGGATCAAACCATTTTCAAATAATCATACACTCAGTTTAAGGGTACCGTTCTTTGGAACAGGCGAGTGGGGTGCCTAACACCTTCCCTACTTGAAACCGACTCTCGAACTTTGAATCTTGTCTTCAAGTTAGGGTTTTTCCAAACTTTTTCGCTCAAATAAAATTTGGTGGCGACTCCATTTAATCAATCGAATCCATTTTCAAAAATTTAGCGAGTTCGTCGTCTCGTCGGAATTACGGTTGCGACAAACACATCGACTTAGATTTGAAGCATATCCATCAGACAACTTAAGTTGTTTAACCCATCGACAAACAGCTACTATTTGAAACTTGTCAAATGCATATTTAGCCTTGGGTTTTACATACTTCTCACCTCCAACCTCTTGTAAGTGAAGCTCTGGTCGTCTACATATTTTGGCTAAATCTATTCTTCCTTTATCTGTATCCTTTTTCTTACCCTTAATATCCATGGCCGTGTTAAATACATTCATGAGCACATTTCGTTCAATGTGCATAACATCAACGTTATGACGAAGAAGATGTGTTTTCCAATAAGGTAACTTCCAAAATATAGTTTTTTTAGTCCAATTATGATGTTCACTAAAACCAGGTAATTTTTGTCCTTCAAACTCCCATATGAATGACAATTGCCAGGTTCTTTGCCAAATTTCTTCTCCGGTCAAACGAGGGGGAAAGGAGGAGGTATCCACACAATTTCTCTTAAAACCATTTTTATTTCTTCTATACGGATGATTAGTAGGAAGAAATTGTCGATGATAGTAAAAAAATGTATGCTTGCGACTGTGGTATAACCAACTAGCTTTTGATCGCTCCATATATATTGGACAAGCAAGTCTTCCTACAGTTGACCATCTAGATAACATGTCGTAAGCAGGGAAATCATTAATTGTCCACATTGAAGCTGCCTTCATTAAGAAATTTTGTCTCAATGATACATCGTATGTAACTACCCCGTTATTCCACAATTTTGTTAATTCCTCTATAAGAGGTTGTATGTAAACATCAATCTTACTTTTAGGATTATTTGGACCAGGGATAATGATTGTAAGGAACATAAACTCTCTTTTCATGTACATCCCAAGTGGAAGATTGTACGGAGTTAAAATGATAGGCCAACATGAGTATCTTACCATATTGACCAAAAGGGGTGAAACCATCTGCACATAATCCAAGCCTTACATTTCGGGGATCATGAGAAAACTTAGGATACATCCTATCAAAATGCTTCCAAGCTTCTCCATTTGACGGATGACATAAGACACTAACCTCTCTTTGGTTCTCATTATGCCAACACATGTGAGATATAGTGGCCATTGAAGAGTATAACCGTTTCAGTCTTGGGGTAATCGGGAAGTACCGCATTTTTTTCTAGATATTTTTCTTTGAACTCCCCTTCTAATGGTTATCTTATATCTGTCTTCACCGCAAAGCCTACAACTTGTAATACTTTCATCTGCATCATCATTATAATAGAGCATGCATCCACGTGGACAACAATCAATATTTATGAAACCTAATCCTAAACCTTTTATTGATTTCTTAGCATGATAAAAGTTTGTAGGAATTTTGTTTCAGCTAAGCATGGCCCTGCCCATAAACTGAACCCATCGATTGAAACTATCTTCAGATTGATTTGAATCACATTTTATACTTAATGCTTCCATACAAGCTGATATTTCTGTGTAATTCTCGCATCCATTATACAATGGAGCTTGTGCAGCAGCTAACATATCATGAAATGTTTTAGCCTCTGGATTTGAATCTTCCTCCAAGTTTTCAGATCTCATTCCACCATCATCTTGTTGTATGACATTTCCAATCTCTGGACCAACATGATCCATTATCAATTGCTCAAATGGATTGAATTCTACCCTTTCTTGACCATAACTATAACATGATTCTTCTACTATAGCAGGAGGATGTAGTAGCATTGTTTCACCATGATTTTTCCAATAATGGTAATTTTCCATAAATCCCTTCTCATAAAGATGTGCCATTACATCATCTGCATAACAAAATTGTCTGCATTGGCATTTCATGCAAGGACACCTCACTTTTGGATAGCTTTGAAAGCTTTCTTGGTTAGTTGCAAATGGAATGAATTTATTTACTCCCTCTACAAATTCATGCCTCACATGTTTATTATGATCCAACCTATTATACATCCATCGTCGATTTTCAGGAATTTCCATCGGCAGTAGCTATATCAATAAAAACAAGTATTATTCAAAAGTCACCATCTCATTCATATCCCATTCAAGAAGAAAATTTTTCTACATTTGGTTAATGGTTAATTTGTCGCAACCGTGATTCCGACGAGACGACGAACCCGCTAAACTTTGAAAATGATTTGATTTGGATTATGTGGAGTCGCCATCAAATTTTGGATTTGATTTGGACGACGAACACCTCATTTGATTTGATTTGGAAAAAAATCCTAACTCAAGGATGAGATTTAGGTTCGGGAGTCAGTTACGAGTAGGGAAGGTGTTAGGCACCCCACTCGCCTGTTCCGAAGAACAGTACCCATAAACTGAGTGTGATTATTTGAAAATAGTTTGATCCCTTAATTAATGGAAAATAAATAGGTTGATGGAGGTTAGCCTGACAGGACTTGATCCTGCTCCTACGTATTCCCCGGTGTAATGGGAAACTCAAGGCTTACGTAGTTCTGGTTTTAAGAGGCTTCCCCTAAGGGGAGGAAAATGGAAGTTGTAAAGAAACGAGAATTTATCGGGAAAATCATGCGAGGCAGAGAAGGCTGCCTGCTCGTATTAGGATTCGTTCAGATGAGATTCCATGAGAAAGGAAGTAGAAGTTTTAAAGAAAACAGGAATTTGTTGGAAAGTCATCTATGCGAAGTTCAAGCCGTCGTAAGCTGCGCTTGAGTTCGCACGAATTTAAATACAGAATAACAGAGAAGACTGTCTCTTCGTATTAGGATTCGTTCAGACGAAGTTCCATGAGAAAGAAAGTAGAAATTTTAAAGAAAACAGGAATTTGTTGGAAAGTCATCTATGCGAAGTTCAAGCCGTCGTAAGCCGCGCTTGAGTTCGCACGAATTCAAATACAGAATAGCAGAGAAGACTGCTTGCTCGTATTAGGATTCGTTCAGATGAGGTTCCATGAGAAAGAAAGTAGAAATTTTAAAGTAGACGCAGAGGTTCATTCAAACCAATGAGCATAACTCCGAATTTTATCAATCGGCAGGGAAGTAGGCGTTATGACTACAGTGCTGATCTGTACTTTATTTGATACCTGCATTAAACCAATTGTATTATAGATATCGTAAACTTGGATCATCAACAGCTTGAGAATTTAAAGCAGCCATAACTTTTTCGTGTGACTCGAACTTCCACTTATGATTTCCTCGATTTTCCTTGCAAATTCTAGTAGGAAACTAAAACGGCCAGGTTCTCTTCTCCTAAGTGTACGGGTAGGAGAATACTACCTCTGTTGCTGCCAGGATTCTTAGGATTAAGATTTTTGTGATCATCCCGAGTTGGTCTCGATGGAAACTATGTAGTTTAGGCTTCAAGCCACCCACTTAAGATCTAGGGAAGGATTGCCGAGATGCATGCAAGGAGTTAACAGCATAAAAGCATGTCTTTGGAACCAAAACAGGTTATGCACAGGGGGTCTTTAGAGATCTTACGCCCTAAACTGCTCCTTCATATATACGGTCCTACCCTATATATAAGAGCTATTTGGTTCATCCTAAGATTCAGCTATAGGATCGAAAAGTATTGGAGCCGATGTGTTAGAATTCAGTATCAGGTCTTGGGGATTCAGAATAACAAACTGAGGACAGCTCCTATGCAGGTGTCGTAAGTCAGAATTCCAGCTCTTAGTTTCGTGCTCCAACGGGTAGTTTTATTATCATTAGGATCGGGTTTTAGTCATGGTAATTCACCAAACAGGAACAGTGTGGTGGTAGGGAGTTATTTCGACACATGAGGTAGTGAGTTATGACATTACAGCTAGGAATTTCTCATCATAACCAGCCATCAGTGTTAAGGTTGGACTTACTGATATTCAACTTAGCCCATCCTCTACCACTATTTTTGGCCATTTACATTTAATAACTGAGTGGCTGGAGGTCTTAAGAGAATGCCTCTTTAAGGTACAGACTTAAAGGAGCAACTCTGTGACTTTAGACCAGAGCTCAGCTCCAAGGTCTTTCTTATACGCTGATATTGATAAGCTATAACAGTTCTCATGTGCTTTCTGATTTTTTTGTTACCACAAAAGTTGGCACCTATCATGGCTTATCAATTTCACTTCCTATTTCACCCGCAATTTGTGTCATTGAGGACCGGAACTAGTATTCGATCCCAGATTGGGCTCATTTCAGGCTAATCTGTAGCCCAACATATGTCCAGATTAAGCCTACTGTCATAGCAGTTCCTGAGGGCCTGACCTTATACTCTTCTTTCTAGGACCAACTATGGCAACATGGTTTTGTAATAGAGCAGGACTAGCTTTGATGAAATATCAACTACATGCACTTCCCAAACCTCTTTCGAGTTCGCCTATGAGGACCTTAGTCTCAGGTTTAGGAGTTGCCTGGCTAGCCCATTCCCTACCTGGCTAAGACTAAAGAATGATTTGTTTTGTGGCTATATTAATCATTGCTACCAAATCTTGGCCTCTGCTGTTATGGCTCTCCTAAAGGATTAGGTGCTGACCTGCAGCTCCCATGCTTAGACTCCTTTTTAATCTGTTGTTTTTTCTGGTAATTTAAGCTCAACATATGATTAGTTAACCCTTTTGACTGGATCCACAACTTACACAGTATGGTGTCTGTTCGAACTGAAATCCTCACATTTATTTTCCCTTCTCCAAGTATGGTTTGGTCCTTAGGGCCTTACTATGCACCTATTTCAGGGCATATCACAGCACTCTAGAGCCAGTGACCTGATTTACTTTGTACCTGGCCCCTAGCATTAGTGTCTCTGGCACCAGAGAGGGTATCAGTTACTATCTTCCCCTAGTCCACCTCTCCTTTCATTTTTGGAACATTTTCCATCGCCTTATGAAGGGCGGCTGGGAAGCTCATTGCAAACTACACGCCGAGGATTCAAGTGATAGGGGATCAGAGGTAAGATCAGTTTTATTGAAGGCTAGTGGTCTGATATTGGCTTGGCTAGGACTATCATTCTGGTTTTCCTTGGCTCCTGATCTTGACTAATAGTTCTACCTCGGCAAAGTTTAGAATGGCCTCATACACTATTTACAAGATTCCTTCACACATTCTTACTGATCAAGATGGAACCAGGCCTAGTTTCAGTTGAACATTTAAGGTTCTATCATTATGTGCTAATCTTCTAGTCTGAATTAAAACTGAATAGCAGTATTTAGGGGTATTGGTAGTGTAAGTCATATTGAGACACAGCAGACCTAACCCATGCCTTGAAACTGGATCCTATTATCATAAAAACAAGGCTGCCTTTGACGGTGAAAGGGTTCCGGAGGTTTATCTTAAAATTAAACCTGAGCTTACTTAACCAACCAAATATGAAATGGTGAATTTCCATTCGCAGGCTACCCTCATATCATTGCCAAAACCCAAGGTATTTTGCCAGTCTAATGACCTAATGGATCTATGAAATTTGGCCAGAATTAGGGATATGAAAAACTCACTTACTGGTATTCCCTTCTTAAACTGGTATGCCCTGATTGGTGTCTGTTTTGGCTGAGGATCTGCGGGATTTAGAGGATACTAACATGTTTGCTGATGTGACGGGTTTGAGGCCTATCCTTCCAGCGGTTTTGAGCTTACTGTTAAAGCCTAAATGTGGTTTACAGCCTATACTCTAAAATAATTTCTCAAGCGAAGTCTATCAAGCTCGATGAGACCTTGTGAAAAGTAAAAATTGGGGTGTGGTTGAGTCTATTTGAAGGCCATGAGGGGAACATTGACTGTGCTCAAGGGAGAACTAATTAAAGACCAGATTCCAGCAGTTTAACTCCCCTGCTCCTATATGGCTTAGGACTACATTAAATTATTATTGATGTTGCTACATTCATAAGGCCAAGGGCCTTTAAACCTGGTATGCCTAGGTACTGCAACTGGTCTTGGCAGGCTACTGTTGTAGTCTCTGACTTCATGTTGGATTCCCTGGCTTGGTATCTAGACAGGGAGAGACTGGTTTTTCCCTTTAGGAATGGATGTACAAACCTTTTTCCAGTTTGGTGTGCGAAACATCAGATAATGGCTCGGTGGATTTTCATGTTTTTAGTCAAGGCAACCACTAGATACCCATAACTTGGAACCGAATCATGAACTGCCTCCTGAATTTAGCAGATATCAGAGATCAGGATAGCTTCATGGGGATCGTGTGAATTTAGCTAGTTGAGAATTTACAACTCTATTAAGCCTAAGGGGTTCAATCGATTGACCATGTGACCCAGCTCAGACTTCCTGGCAAAATCTAGGTGTTGGCAGTTAGGATTCTGCAATCTTTGTCATGATCTCCTTAATTCTACAAACAGAATTCACTGGCCTTAGACTCTCACTTGGCTTCTAGTCTTTGAATTTAGGATAGAAAACCCCAGCCCCTGTCCAGCTAGTCAAGGAATTTATCTCTATGGATGTTAGATTCAAGTTACTAAGACTTCCTTTTACTCAGGTAAGGCTGCTCTCATTTCCAAAGATTCACAAAAACTGGAATCCATAGTTGCTCACTTCCTGGCCGACCATAGCCTTTTAGGATCTTATATTTGGATCCAGTTTTTGGAGACCTGAACCCTTTCACTACTGGTATAAGGAACTACAGGTCCTATCTCCACCTGGGTACAGGTATTTATTAAAAATCCTGTAGGTGAGTCCAAGGAGCTTCTAGAAATAGAGCTAGACCCTGTCCTATAATAAACATAGAGATGATAGGTACAAGAGACAAAAGGTTCTCCCAGAGACCTGGAGGCAGGGGTTTAAGCTATTAGCTTGAAATCGGAGATTTGGTTTACAAACCTGATGTGCAAGCCTATTGAACCAGATAAGTCAGGTCTTCCATGACTGGTCTCTATCCTACAAGAAATCACTCACAATTCTACCTATGGTTAACACTCTCGTGACTTAGATTAAGGCAAAAGCCAGCACTTGGCTCACGACTACGTGGTCTGTAGCTAAGTATCAGCAATGCAATGTAACAGGATACAAAAATCAGTTACTAGCTACCTAAACAATTATCTAACCAAAATTCATCCAATATTGCATGAACTTATAAAAGAGGATATATGAACACTTTCGGACAGCTTTTCATATGGCCAATTGTCAAGATCAACGTGCAATTGCTAAATCAAACTAAGTAGAATCACCGAATAGAAAACAGACCGAACACGCATCTATTGATCAAGCTATGTTAGAGTAGAAATAGAGTGAAGCTTAGACAACAACAGTGTAAACTAGGCAAAAATAGGATCAACATTGAATTAAAAGAAACTCTATCAATCAGGGCAAATTCGATCAGGATTCTACCATTAATTGGACTTGTTAATTTTGGTTACTGCAAAAGCCACACGCACTATGATTTCTCGCTAAGCCAGGCCATCGATGCAATGATTTTAAGCAAGAAGAATGAATAGGCAAATAGAATTGGTTGAGAACCCTAACCTGTTTGGAGTGCAAGCCTGGAAGACGAAGAATCTTCCCGAACGAGTAGCTATCGTTAGAAATTGAATCTATCGTTCCTCAGGATGACTAAGCCTCTTGATAGGTGGTACCGGAGCAAGCAAATGCCAGCGAAAAATCCAAGGAACGGGGAACACCGCGACTTTGTAACTCACCGAAGGGATTCTAAGACGTTCTTCCTCTCGAAACCTCCTTCTCCAAGGAACGAACAATCCGTCTGCCTCCAAAAAAGAAAAACCCCCCCTTTCTTTTTAAATTTTTTGTTTTTATACTCCATTCTTAACCAGTGATATTTATCCTAAACCATGGTTATCTTCTGACCATGATTCTAACTAATTTAACTAACCTTCAGCATTCTCTCTTTTTTTTGTTTTTTTTAATTTTTGAAAGTTTTTTTTTCTTTTTATTATAATTATTCTTATTGTTTTATTTTTCGTCACATTTTTCCATTCTCCATTATATACTTTCATTCTTTCTATTTTCGTTGTTTTTTTTGTATATTTTTGTTATATTTCCTTTTACTATTATTTCCGCTTTTATTTGGGTTCTTCTCTTTTCCATTATTCTTATTATTATTTCTCATTTGTTTATGTATGCCTTTCATTCTTTATTATTTATCCCAAGCAATTTACGTTAATTTATCTCAACTCGGACAAAAACTTATGCTCACATAATTCTTAATAGATCTTATATTTAAAAAAATTTCAACAACATTTTGTCGCAACCGTAAATCCGATGAGACAACGAACTCGCTAAAAATTTTGAAATGAATTTTATTGATAAAGTGGAGTCGCCACCAAATTTTATTGAAGAGAAAAGTTTGGAAAAACCCTAACTAGAAGATGAGATTTAGGTTTGGGAGTCGGTTACGAGTGGGGAAGGTGTTAGGCACCCCACTCGCCCGTTCCGAAGAACAGTACCCTCAAACTGAGTGTGTGATTTTGAAAATGTCAGATCCCTTAATTAATGTGAAAATAAATAACTTGATGGAGGTTAGCCTGATAGGACCTAATCCTGCTCCTACATATTCCCCGGTGCAATGGGAAACTCAAGGCTTACGTAGTTCTTGATTTGTTTTGAAGGCTTGACCTTCGAAGAGGCTTGAAAAGAGTATTTGAAGATTTTGTATTGAGAAATTTTTGTCTTTGGGAGGGATTTTTTTTTTGGTCCACTCATGCACAAGGCCTGAGGTGGCTAAGGCAGCACAGAGACCTATACAGACTACTAAGTGTTGAACATCAGGTAAACCGCCAGTTCCCCATTTAGAATCCATCACGTGAGACCTAGAATCCCAAAATATTTAGAAAAGAGATTTTTAAAGTCTTGCAGAGGACCTCAAGTCCACTCCTGCACAAGGCCCGAGGTGGCTAAGGCAGCACGGGGACCTATACGAACTACTAAATGTTGAACAGCAGGTAAACCGCCAGCTCCCCATTTAGAGTCCATTGCGTGAGACTTAAAGATCCCAAAATATTTAGAAAAAGGTTTTTAGAATTTTGAAAAGAAATAAATTGAAAACTATATTGAGCATGAGTAAAAGAAAACTTGAATTTAATAGAAGAATCTTCATTTTTTGACTTTTGGAGTAATTGGGGTTTTGATGTAATTATTTAGCAATTATGGGATTTTTATGTATTTTTAAATTTTTTTATGAATTTCCTGAAATTTTATACATTTTTGTGAATTTTTATGGATTTTTAATTTTTATAAATTTTTATGAATTTTTGAATTTTTTTTGAATTTTTATAAGTTTTTGTGAATTTTTATGGATTTTTGTATTTTTATTAATTTTTATGAAATTCTATTAATTTTCTGTATTTTTATTAATTTTTATTAATTTTTTTATTTTTTGATTTTTATTAATTTTTATGATTTATAGGGGCAAAATAGTAATTGCAATGACAGGGGCCATATCTGGTATTTCTAAGGGGCAGTATAGTAATTGTGAACTTTGGGGCATATCTGGAATTATGAGAAAGCGAGAGGATAGAATGGTAATTGTGAACTTTGGGGCATATGTTTTAAAAAGAAATGATCCGAATGCTGCACATAGGGTTCGAAGGGGAGGCAAGGGAGGTTCTGGACGAGAAAGCAAACCACTAGGCCGATCCTTCTGGTTGAGATGTAACCTGGTTTCCATGCTTTATGTAGGATCGATGCTGATTTGCTATTTTCTTAAAAACGGCCTGAAGGGACTCGAACCCAGGGCGTGCTCTTCGACGGAAACGACAACCACTACTCGAGTCAACTTAACTTTGTGACTGAGAAATAACCTTGCATAATATCAATCTGGGTATACATAAGTCTATATGCATGGCCATATAGGATGTAGACGTTGACCCTATTCCCGCCTCTCTGCCTTCGGAAATCTGCGTTTTGGGGTTCATTACTAGCCTCTGTTTGCACGTGCCTTCTTTGGTATCCTCACATCTTCCTTCTTGTAGCCAATACTATTACAAGATTGATTCTAACTCTGGCCCTTGGGGGTGTCGAGCCGTCTGCATGACCTTTGTTTTTTGCATGAAAGTCCAAGGCCATGACGAATAGATTTCCCATGCAAATCAACCACAGGATCCTCATCTTCAATATTTTATGATCGAATCTGTTCGTTGTAACCTCCTCAGAAGGCACTCTTCTATGTATATCAAATTGAGACCTCCAATATATACACCACCATATCAAGATCCACTTCTCATAGAAAGCCTCCATGTGTTCCATTACCAGGGCCATTTCATTCACTTGATGAGCCAACGCTCCCAATTAACAGAATTGGACTAAACTACCTCCTGGTCTAGGCTGCCCTCTCTATTATCATGTGTAGGTTACAAAGAGAAAGTAAATGATGGCATGGGGGTTACGCATCTGAGGCTAAGACACTGGGAGCAGCTACCTTCCCATTAAACTAGGTTCCTAGTTTAGGTCACATAGTGTTGAAAATCAATTTTAACTTGTACTGGAAAGCTAGACGCAATTCTCATGGCCATGTGCACGCTGCATGTATCATCCTTACGTAGGCATGGAGCAAGTTTCTAGTTTCTGGCTTGGTAGTACACATGTCAAGGGCTGACTCACTATTTATTTTCAAAATGGGTGTCATAATTGTAGTTCGAAATAGGAATTTAGAGGTTCTGGGAAAGCCACCTAGCCATGTTCCCTTTTAGGTCGTAACATATGGTGGACTCAAAAATTGTATGGCAGTATATACAAAGCTGAGGACGACACTTATACTGTTAAGTCAAGAATAAAGCAAGTGGCGTATGCGACTATTCATCGTGCAGTAACCCTCAAATTCTAGGTTTCGTTGGGATGTGATATCTTGATTGGTTACAAAGGTTGATCCTAGCGACGCTAAGGCCGCTGTTTGAACGTAGAAGAAATCAAGATTATCAAATGAACATGATACTCATCCTCGACGTCCAACCCTGACGTCCGTGATTTAAATGATCGAATGGTTCAGCTTACAGAGCTTGGCACTTTATATTTACGCGTATACATTTCAAGAAACAAGGGTGTTTTATCTTGAGGCTATACAATTGAATACATGACCAGGACCTCCTACCTTCTGACCCCCAGCATCTCGAACCCATGGTTTAAATTCTACACCTTTATGAAGATGAGGCAGGATAAAACTCAACCTCGCGAGGACTAGGTTTCTTATAGCAATTGAAGGAGGGTGACTAGCAGAGATTGCTTATGTTTCTGGGTATTTAAGATTGCTTTATAAGAAACTATTCAGAGACTAAGCCAACCCCTTCCTCATTACCTAAGGTTCATAAGTTTCAAGATAGCTTTCTACACAAATCAATCCAATGTTTTATTCAAGAACTGTGATTTTCGCTAACCTGTATAAAGTTTGAACGGACTCGTGCCAGAATCTTGAGATGATGGAGTCCTCTACACTTGAAATCCACCTCTGTAAGTGCTCAATCTCTGAGAGAGGAATCTCCTAGGACACGCCACCAAGTTCGTTCTCGCTCCCTCTTCTCTAGTTTTCTCCGCATGCCCCTAAAAAAAATCCAAGCTCCCCCTCCTCTTTTTTTCTTTTTAAAAAAATTCCTCCTCTCTCCCCTTATTTCTTTTTTTTAATCCGTTTTTAATTCTGTTTTCTATTAACATTTTTTCTGTTTTTTTCAATTTCACTTTTTTAAAAAAATATTTTGTTTTATTATTTTTTAATTTTGTTTTTGTATTATTTATTTATTTTCTTTCAGATTCTTTTTTCGTTTGTTTTTTTGTTTGTTTTATACCTTTTATAAATTTATTTTATTTTTTGGTTTTTTAATTTCTTTTCAGTTTTTTTTTCTTAAGTTTATTTATTTTCTTTCAGATTCTTTTTTCGTTTGTTTTTTTTTTTGTTTAATTTTCTTCAATTAATCAATCTTTATTTTTTTGGATCTGTTTTCCTTATTTTAATTTTGATTTATTTTTCATAATTCTTGGATTTTTAATTTCAATTTATCCGTTAATTACCTTAAAAGGGGCCTCGGACATAATTGGGTGTTTACAGTTTGCCCCTCTTTACTCATTTTCCTACCAGATAATGTGAGAAATAATTCTCTAAGTTATTGTGGTAGGAAATGAGTAAAGACGTGAACACATTATGTCCGAGGCGGGCCTTTTGAAGAAAGTCCGAGAGCGAGACTAGAAGCCTTGAGCTTAAAGTGATCCCCATTGACGTCTGGAAGATGGCGATCACATGACATTACCGGCTTCAAGCGCTGATGTGATTTAATTATGTAAGGCTTAATGGTGTAGCCTAATTAGGCTAAGTGAAATGAATAAAGGCCTGTTAGGACAAGCGTGGGGATGAGAATGGCCCGTTGCAACGGGCTCAGCGGGGTGAAAGCGACCTATTCAAAGGTAAGAAAGTATGCTAAAGCTAAAATGTAAGGTATGTACAAGGCGGTCTGACATCATAGGCCTTGATGTAGAATTTAAAACATGTTATGGCCCGACAACATAGGCTTGAAAGCGGGAAACTAAACTAGATGGTGGCCTGACAACATAGGCCTGAAAGCAAGAAACTAAACTAGATGGTGGCCCGACAACATAGGTCGAAAAGCAAGAAACTAAGCTAAATGGTGGCCTGACAACATAGGCCTGAAAGCAAGAAACTAAGCTAAATGGTGGCCTGACAACATAGGCCTGAAAGCAGGAAACTAAACTAGATGGTGGCCTGACAACATAGGCCTGAAAGCAGGAAACTAAACTAGATGGTGGCCTGACAACATAGGCCTGAAAGCAAGAAACTAAACTAGATGGTGGCCTGACAACATAGGTCTGAAATCAAGAAACTAAGCTAGATGGTGGCCTGACAACATAGGCTTGAAAGCAGGAATGTAAATATGCAATGGCCTGATAACATGGGCCATGAGTGAAGCATGTTATGGCCTGACAACATAGGTCAGTGAGCAGGAAACTAAGCTAGAGAGTGGCCTGACAACATAGGCCCGAAAACAGGAAACTAGACTAGATGACGGCCTGACAACATAGGCCTGAAAGCAGGAAATCTAAACTAGATGGTGGCCTGACTACATAAGCCTGAAAGCAGTAAATCTAAACTAGATGGTGGCCTGAAAATATAGGCCTGAAAGTAGTAAATCTAAGCTAGATGGTGGCCTGACAACATAGGCCTAAAAGCAGTAAATATAAACTAAATCTTGGCCTAACAACATAGGCCTGAAAGAAATAAATCTAAGCTAGATGGTGGCCTGACAACATGGCCTGAAAGCAGTAAATCTAAGCTAGATGGTGGCCTGACAACATAGGCCTTAAAGCAGTAAATCTAAGCTAGATGGTGGCCTGACAAAATAGGCCTGAAAGCAGTAAATCTAAACTAGATGGCGGCCTAACAACATAGGCCTGAAAGCAGGAAATCTAAACTAGATGGTGGCCTGACAACATAAGCCTGAAAGCAGTAAATCTAAGGTAGATGGTGGCCTGACAACATAGGACTGAAAGCAGTAAATCTAAACTAGATGCCCGCCTGACAACATAGGCCTGAAAGTAGGAAATCTAAACTAGATGGTGGCCTGACAACATAGGCCTGAAAGCAGTAAATCTAAACTAGATGGCGGCTTGACAACATAGGCCTGAAAACAGTAAATCTAAACTTGATGGCGGCCTGACAACATAGGCCTGAAAGCAGTAAATCTAAACTAGATGGCGGCCTGACAACATAGGCCTGAATGCAGTAAATCTAAGCTAGATGGCGGTCTGACAACATAGGCCTGAAAGCAGTAAATCTAAGCTAGATGGCGGCCTGACAACATAGGCCTGAAAGTAGTAAATCTAAACTAGATAGCGGCCTGACAACATAGGCCTGAAAGCAGTAAATCTAAACTAGATGGCAGCCTGACAACATAGGCCAGTGAGCAGGAATGTAAAGATGCAATGCTTTGTCCTGACAACATAGGCCAGTGAGCAGGAATGTAAAGATGCAATGCTATAGCTTGACAACATAGGCCAGTGAGCAGGAATATAAACATAGGCCAGTGAGCAAGAACGTAAAGATGCAATGCTATCTTGCGCTTGAAGGTTTTTTGGCACTTGATGAGACTTGGGTAACCATTTTGCCCCAGTTTGGAAATTTCTTGATAACTGAGAGATTTCTTGATTTGAAGGAATTTTGGGCAAACCTTTTGCCACAGTTTGGAAGGTCTTTGGCAATCGAGGAATTCCTTAACTTGAGGGGATTTTGAGCAAGCGTCTGCCCCATGTTTTGGAATTTTGTAGAATTGAGGATTGCCTCAACTTGAGTTTCCTTGGACACATGTTTGCCTTATCTTGAATTTGGAATTTTGGAATTGAGGAATTGTGGATTACCTCAACTTGGAATTTCTTGGGCAAATGTTTGCCCCAGTTTGAACTTGACTGAAAATCTGAGGATGACCTCAAATTAAATTGCTGCGGGCAGGCTTTTGCCCCAGTTTGAGCTTGACTCAGTCTTAATTATGATTGATTCGGAAAATTTTGCTTATTTCTTAATTATTTTTGAAAAATGAGTTATGAAATGCTTGAATGGATGAATACTTATCGCGATACTTGAATGATTAAAGATGCGATGTTTGTGATTCTTGAATAGAAAGGATGCAACACCTTTTTGATGCTTGAAATAATTATTGGATGAAATGGATGCTGTGGGATGAATGCATGCCATGAGATGGTTCTTATTTTGATGCCTGAAATATTTGATGAAACAAATGCTATGCAAACCATGGAATGGTGTAAAATTTTTTATTTCTCTTGATTTTTTGATTTTTCTAACACATCATTCCTCGACAACCTCCTGGTTGGTGTGAAAGGAATCAGGACGAGCTAGATTGACTTAAGTTCGATGTTTTGGTCAATCTCTTGGCTTCTTGATCAACTTCGGAACCTTCTTTTCCAGGATCTTTGAGACCCAACAACGGTCACCAGTATTGAATAAGGGACACTTTTTCTTTGGTGGCATTATGGCTAGTAGGAAGATGATTCCTTTGGAAACAATCATGTCGTGCTGCAACGGTGGAGGATTCATCCGACTTGTCATAACTTTTCAAAATTAATCCTTTTTATTCTATTTACATTTTTCATATTTCCTCGGCGTGTGCACTATTGGGGTGTGCAAAGTGATTTTGGATGGTTAATGAAACGAAAGGAGAAGGTTTGCAAAGGATGTTTGAGATGGTATACTTGAAAGGGAAGGATGACAAAAGATGTGGGTTCGATTGCCCAAATGGCACCTTTTGATGGAAAAATGCCAGTGCTGCTTTTCATAATCTTGATTGTCAAATTAGCCAAACTTGAGAAATGACAAAATTTTGCCCTAGTTTTAGGAAGATATAAGGTGCATAAATGTCATGTCGTCTTGGGATTCTTGATTTGACCTTAACTTTTGCCTGGGTTGTTCTTTTGAGTTTTCAACCCAGCAGGTCCTATTGTATCGCCCTAACTTTTGCCTAGGTCGCCCTTACGGGTTTTCAACCTAGCGGGCTCTTGATTTTGTACCCTAATTTTTGCCTAGGTCGTGTTTGAAGATTATTGACTAGCGGGCTCTTGTTAGTGTGCCCTAACTTTTGCCTACGCCGCCCCTACGGGTTTTCGACCTAGCGAGCCTTTTGTTTGATTACGCCCTAACTTTTGCCTAGGTCGTCTTTGAGAGTTTGTCGACCTAGCAGGCTCTTGTTTGATTATGCCCTAACTTTTTCCTAGGTCTTCTTTGATGATTGTCGACCTAGCAGGCTTTTGTTCGTGTGCCCTAGCTTTTGCCTAGGCCTTCTTTGATGATTGTCGACCTAGCGGGATTTTGTTTGATTATGCCCTATCTTTTGCCTAGGTCTTCTTTGATGATTGTCGACCTAGCGGGCCTTCTGTTTGATTACGCCCTAACTTTTGCTTAGGTCGTCTTTGAGAGTTTGTCGACCTAGCGGGCTCTTGTTTGATTATGCCCTAACTTTTGCCTAGGTCTTCTCTGATGATTGTCGACCTAGCGGGCTTTTTTTCGTGTGCCCTAGCTTTTGCCTAGGCCTTCTTTGATGATTGTCGACCTAGCGGGCTTTTGTTTGATTATGCCCTATCTTTTGCCTAGGTCTTCTTTGATGATTGTCGACCTAGCGGGCCTTCTGTTTGATTACGCCCTAACTTTTGCCTAGGTCATCTTTGAGAGTTTGTTGACCTAGCGGGCTCTTGTTTGATTATGCCCTAACTTTTTCCTAGGTCTTCTTTGATGATTGTCGACCTAGCGGGCCTTTTGTTTGATTACGCCCTAACTTTTGCCTAGGTCGTCTTTGAGAGTTTGTCGACCTAGCGGGCTCTTGTTTGATTATGCCCTAACTTTTTCCTAGGTCTTCTTTGATGATTGTCGACCTAGCGGGCTTTTGTTTGATCCTAATTTTGCCTGAATTGTTGTTGGAAACTGGCAAGACCTTTTTTTTTTATCATGACTTTGTTGATTTAACCTTGAACTTTAACCCTACTTTTTCCTGGATTGTTTTGGTTTTTAATCCAGCGGGTTCCTCTTCTTCTTGAATTTTATGTTTTGACCTTGATTTTTTCCTAGATTATTTTTGACTTTAATCCAGCAGGTCTTCTTCTTTTTCTTGAATTTTGAATTTTGACATCGACCTTGCCGGGGTCATTTTGGCTTCCAATTCAGCGGATCTTATTTTGCATCCCTCAATTTTGCCTGGATTTAAACTTGATTCCAGCGGGATATTTTATTTGACTAGACATTTTGAATGATGATCTAGAATCCCTGGTTGTTTATTTCGCTTCCCCATTGGGTTTTTCTCTTTGAGCTTGATTAATCAGACGTTCAAGATTATTTATTACAGCAGTGGCATTCTCACCAATCGGTATTTATTGTTTGGATATAGGAATAAGAAGCGGGCTAAATGGATAAAAGGAATGGAAATTTTAAGAGGTAAAGTTAGAAATATGAAGCATGTGCTCAAGAAACATGAAAAATGTAAATTTAGTATTATTCATTGAGATTTATTTACAAAAGATTGATTTTGAAAAAGTATGACAATTTTTGGATGATCTTCCTCGATAGCTTGATTTGCATAAAGAAACTGGTCGTGCTGTTCCCATTTCTTAGCCAGCAGATGATTCGACGCTTGGATTAGGAGCGATCTTCCCAAAATCTAACCGTTTAGCATCAATTAGGCTTTGCACCTTATGCTTCAGAACCTGGCAGTTTTCTGTAGAATGACCAATGTACCCCGCATGGTAGCTACATATAACATTTGCATCGTACCATTTAGGGTATGGTGGTTCTTGAGGTTTCAGAGAGTAAGGAACCACCAAGGAGCTCTGGATTAACTGAGGTAGCAGCTCAGTGTAGGTCATTGGAATTAGATCAAACTGGACATGATCTTTCTCCTTTCTCTGACTTTGGCTAGAATTTGAGCTCATGGCTTGTATTTGGACCGTGTATGGTGTGGGCGGTCGGGTTTGCGTTGGGTGATTGTAAGTTGGTGGATAGGCGGTTTGGTAGGTGATGGCGATGTAAGGATATGGTGTGTAGGGTGTATATGGTGGTGGTTGGAAACCAGTCGGTCCATAAAGTGCCATCGGAGGTGTATACTGTCCTTGATCAGAAGCTACATTATAAGCGTCACCTATCCTCTTCTTTTCTGTAGAGGCGTCAACTGTCCCTGTGGCATTGTGCGTGATTCTTCCTCGACGCATGCCACCCTCAATCCTTTCTCCAATGATGATGACATCAGAGAAGCTAGGAGTCACACTGCCAATCATCTTGTCATAGAAAGGATCTTGGAGTGCGTCAATGAACGTGCTGACCAGCTCTTTCTCGGATAATGGAGGTTGTACTTGAGCGGCTAACTCCCTCCATCTTTGAGCATACTGCTTGAAGGTCTCATCCCCCTTCTTGGCCATATTCTGGAGTTGGGTTCGATCGGGAGCCATCTCAACGTTGTATTGGTATTGTTTGAGGAAGGCCTCAGCCAGATCCCTCCATGAACGGATGTGGGTCCGCTCTAGCTGTGTATACCAGTTGGCAGCAGCCCTAGTTAAGTTTTCTTGAAAGAAATGGACAAGCAGCTTATCGTCGTGCATGCAAGGAGACATCTTCCTGCAGTACATGGCCAAATGACTCTTTGGACAACTAGTTCCTTGATACTTCTCAAATTCTGGAACCTTGAATTTGGGAGGGATTACTATCTCCGGAACCAAGCACAGGTCCGCTGCATCTCTGGCTTCATAAACGCTCCCCTCAATTGCCTTGATCCTTTTCTCTAGGCCCTTCCACTTTTCTATGTCCTCATTCGAAGGATGACTTGGGTATCCCTTAGGCATACGGTGAGGTTGAGAAGATGGTATGTATATAGGGTGAGGCCCTTGGGCGAACATAGGGTGCGTCCCCCCAACGACTGCTGGATAGGCTTGTGAAGTGGTGTTTGGAGGTAGGTTATATGTTTGGGTTTGTGTTTGGGCTTGTGTTTTGTTGTATGAGGGTGCATGCCCATGAGGAAACCCATAATGAACTTCTTCGATTGGCGGTGGCATAGTTAATGGTGGAGTGAAGCCAGGAGGATATGTTGGGTCAGTTGATTCTCTAGGTGGGGATTCCCTTGCCTCCTTCTGTTTCGATGATTGGATGGCCTCCATCAGCTTGGCCATCTGCTTCTTTAGAGTCTTGACCTCACTTCTCAACTCCTCATTCTGCCTCTCTAGCTCATCCATGACTTTTGATTGTGCACAAGTCCTATAAGGATGTCGAGAAAGTTGTCTTTCTCTAATTTTTCTGTTTAAAGTTAAAATTAATTTTTGAGAAATAATGTGAATGCAAAAATCCTGAATGATAAAAATGTTGATGCACAATGAGTATGAATGTATGGAATGATTTTTTGAAATTCCTCTTTTTTTAATGATAAAATTTACTTAATGCTTGAATGCATGCATGCTATGCACAAATAACTTTAGAGGCTTTTGATGTTTGGCTATTTTGAAAATAAATCAGAGTTGCTTTATTCATTTTTTAGCAATTTTGTGTTTTATGAGTTTTGGTGTTTTTTTTTATTTTGCTAGAAAACCTTTGGTTTTGTTTAGAAAAACTCTTTAGTTTTGCTAGACTTTTTCTAGAAAGCGTTCTTTAGGTTTTCAAAATTTCATTTTCTATCTATTGAATCTTTTTATTTTTTTAGTATTTTCAAAAGATTATTTTCTAATTTTTCCTATTTCTAAAACATTCTTTTTCTTTCGAATTTTTTTATATTTTCAAAATATTTTTCTAATTTTTCCTAGGAATTTTCTCCTTCTATTTTGGTTTTCTTGATGTTTATCTTGATTTGATTTTTGCATCTTTCCAATTGTAGCCTTCAAATCCCTTGTATCTTGAAAGGGGTGTGTGTGCCCTCTTTGCTTCTTATGTGGGTTACCTGTCCTAAGGATTTATGGTCTTTTATATGAACCTCTCAAAGGTGGTTTGTAATCCTGGGGTGTAGAGGTCACTAGAGCCAAGTTCCAGTCCATAATGCTTACCACAACAGTAGAAGTAGCCACTAGTTGTGGGGCATTATGAATAGGACGCACTCTAGCTGGGATTTTCATGATAGCCACACAGGACGTAAGCCCCAGCGTGACACCACTAGATCCCTCAATCCTAGGCAACACTCAGACCCGGGTATACGGCCCCACTCATGATAAATGCATATGCAATGTAGGTGAGGGCACATAATTTATTGGGATACCTGCAATTGGGGAAATTGCACAGATATATAGTAATTTATCGTTTGTCTATCGTAGGGTTATACAAAGAATAAACAAACAACAACGGGTAGATAAACAGATAAATGAATCGTGCAATAAATAAAGCGTGCAAATAAATAGGGAAGGGATCACATATGACACACTCAATTTGAATGGGCTTGACTCTCTAAATATCCCCAGTGGAGTCGCCATCTGTCATAACCGTAATTCCGACGAGACAACGAACTCGCTAAAAATTTTGAAATGAATTTTATTGATAAAGTGGAGTCGCAACCAAATTTTATTTAAGGAAAAAGTTTGGAAAAACCCTAACTAGAAGATGAGATTTAGGTTTGGGAGTCGGTTACGAGTGGGGAAGGTGTTAGACACCCCACTCGCCCGTTCCGAAGAACGGTACCCTCAAACTGAGTGTGTGATTTTGAAAATGTCTGATCCCTTAATTAATGTGAAAATAAATAACTTGATGGAGGTTAGCCTGACATGACTTGATCCTGCTCCTACGTATTCCCCGGTGCAATGGGAAACTCAAGGCTTACATAGTTCTTGATTTGTTTTGAAGGCTTGACCTTCGAAGAGGCTTGAAAAGAGTATTTGAAGATTTTGTATTGAGAAATTTTTGTCTTTGGGAGGGATTGTTTTTTTGGTCCACTCATGCACAAGGCCTGAGGTGGCTAAGGCAGCACGGGGACCTATACAGACTACTAAATGTTGAACAGTAGGTAAACCGCCAGTTCCCCATTTAGAGTCCATCGCGTGAGACCTAGAATCCAAAAATATTTAGAAAAAGAGGTTTTTAAAGTCTTGCAGAGGACCTCAAGTCCACTCCTGCACAAGGCCCGAGGCGGCTAAGGCAGCATGGGGACCTATACGAACTACTAAATGTTGAACATCAGGTAAACCGCCAGCTCCCCATTTAGAGTCCATTGCGGGAGACTTAAAGATCCCAAAATATTTAGAAAAAGGTTTTTAGAATTTTGAAAAGAAATAAATTGCAAACTATATTGACCTTGAGTAAAAGAAAACTTGAATTTAATAGAAGAATCTTCATTTTTTGACTTTTGGAGTAATTGGGGTTTTAATGTAATTATTTAGCAATTATGGGATTTTTATGTATTTTTACAAATTTTTATGAATTTTTGAATTTTTTTTAATTTTTATAAGTTTTTGTGAATTTTTATGGATTTTCTGTATTTTATTAATTTTTTGTATTTTTTGTATTTTTATTAATTTTTATGAATTTCTATTAATTTTCTGTATTTTCTGATTTTTATTAATTTTTATGATTTATAGGGGCAAAATAGTAATTGTGAACTTTGGGGCATATCTGGTATTATGAGAAAGCGAGAGGACAGAATGGTAATTGTGAACTTTGGGGCATATGTTTTAAAAAGAAATGATCCGAATGCTGCACATAGGGTTCGAAGGGGAGCGGAGGGAGGTTGTGGACGAGAAAGCAAACCACTAGGCCGATCCTTCTGGTTGAGATGTAACCTGGTTTCCATGCTTTATGTAGGATCGATGCTGATTTGCTATTTTCTTAAAAACTGAAAGGACTCGAACCTGTAGCGTGCTCTTGACGTGAAACGCACGACCACCACTCGAGTCAACTTAACTTTGTGACTGAGAAATAACCTTGCATAATATCAATCTGGGTATACATGTTTCATATGCATGGCCATATAGGATGTAGACGTTGACCCTATTCACTCTCTCCGTCGGAAATCTGCGTTTTGGGGTTCATTACTAGCCTCTGTTTGCATGTGCCTTCTTTGCTATCCTCGCATCTTCCTTCTTGTAGCCAATACTATTACAAGATTGATTCTAACTCTGGCCCTTGGGGGTGTCGAGCCGTCTACATGACCTTTGTTTTTTGCATTAAAGTCAAGGCCAATGCAGCGATTTCCCATGCAAATCAACCACGTGATCCTACTCTTGATATTTTATGATCGAATGCATTCGTTGTAACCTCCTGAGAAGGCACTCTTCTATGTATATCAAATTGAACCTCAATATATACACCACCATATCAAGATCCACTTCTCATAGAAAGCCTCCATGTATTCCATTACTGGGCCATTTCATTCCCTTTGATGAGCCAACGCTCCCAATTAACTGAATTGGACTAAACTACCTCCTGGTCTAGGTTGCCCTCTCTATTATCATGTGTAGGTTACAAAGAGAAAAATAAATGATGGCATGGGATTACGCATCCGAGGCTAAGACACCGGGGCAGAGCATTACCTTCCCATTAAACTAGGTTCCTAATTTAGGTCACATAGTGTTGAAAATCAATTTTAACTTGTCTTTGGAAAGCTAGACAATTCTCATGGCCATGTGCACGCCGCATGTATCATCATCCTTACGTGGGCATGGAGCAAGTTTCTAGTTTTCGGCTTGGTAGTACACATGTCAAAGGCTGACTCTGTTATTTATTTTCAAAATGGGTGTCATAATTGTAGTTGAAATAGGAATTTGGAAGTTGGAAAGCCACCTAGCCATGTTCCCTTAGGGTCTTAACATATGGTGGACTCAAAATGTATGGCAAAAAGTATATACAAAGCCGAGACGACATCATCTTTGATGAAATCAAGAATAAAGCAAGTGGCGTATGCGACTATTCATCGTCGCAACCTCAAATTCTAGGTTTTCGTTGGGATGTGATATCTTGATTGGTTACAAAGGTTGATCCTAGCGACGCTAAGGCCGCTGTTTGAACGTAGATGAAATCAAGATTATCAGATGAACATGATACTCATCCTCGACGTCCAACCCTGACGTCCGTGATTTAAATGATCGAATGGTTCAGCTTACAGAGCTTGGCACTTTATATTTACGCGTATACATTTCAAGAAACAAGGGTGTTTTATCTTGAGGCTATACAATTGAATACATGACCAGGACCTCCTACCTTCTGACCCCCAACATCTCGAACCCATGGTTTAAATTCTACACCTTTATGAAGATGAGGCAGGATAAAACTCAACCTCGCGAGGACTAGGTTTCTTATAGCAATTGAAGGAGGGTGACTACCAGAGATTGCTTATGTTTCTGGGTATTTAAGATTTTATAAGAAACTATTCAGGAGACTAAGCCAACCCTTCCTCATTACCTAAGGTTCATAAGTTTCAAGATAGCTTTCTACACAAATCAATCCAATGTTTTATTCAAGAACTGTGATTTTGGCTAACCTGTATAAAGTTTGAACGGACTCGTGCCAGAATCTTGAGATGATGGAGTCCTTTACACTTGAAATCCACCTCTATAAGTGCTCAATCTCTAAGAGAGGAATCTCCTAAGACACGCCACCAAGTTCGTTCTCGCTCCCTCTTCTCTGTGTTTCTCCGCATGCCTTAAAAAAAACTGGCTCCTCTCTTTTTTTTCTTTTTTAAAAAAATTCCTCCTCTCTCCCCTTGATTTCTTTTTTTTAATCCGTTTTTTAATTTCGTTTTCTATTAACGTTTTTTTTTTCACTTTTTAAAAATATTTTGTTTTATTATTTTTTAATTTTGTTTTTTTATTATTTATTTATTTTCTTTCAGATTCTTTTTTCGTTTGTTTTTTTTTTGTTTGTTTTATACCTTTTATAAATTTATTTTATTTTTTGGTTTTTTAATTTCTTTTCAGTTTTTTTTTCTTAAGTTTATTTATTTTCTTTTAGATTCTTTTTTCGTTTGTTTTTTTGTTTAATTTTCTTCAATTAATCAATCTTTATTTTTTTGGATCTGTTTTCTTTATTTTAATTTTGATTTATTTTTCATAATTCTTGGATTTTTAATTTCAGTTTATCCGTTAATTACCTTAAAATAGGCCTCAGACATAATTGGGTGTTTACACATTTTGGATTAGTTTCTATGTAACACGACTTAAACATGTAGGTAGGTGATCACAATTATAAACCAAAACTAACGAAACACAATTGATAGTATTCAATTAAAATCTAAAAAGAAATATTTGAGTTCCTAAATAGATAATAATTTTTTTTTGAGTTAAGCACTTAATTTGAAAGAATATACTTGACTAAGAGTTTATTTGCTAGTGAAAATACTAAATTAAAGTGTTAAACTTCTTCCACACTTTCTTGTTGGTTCCTTATTGGATCTAAATAATTGTAAATCACACAGAAAAAAGTTTAATCTGTAGTGAATAGTTGATAGTAGCAACTATTAAGTAGCCGATTGATTATATAAAAGGAATTTCACATCAATACAAAGTCATAATAACAATTCAAGGCATGCAAAGTGAGTTACACAACCCACTCATGGTTTTAAAAAGTGCTTCTCAATTTCAATTTTAGTTTCATGGTTTTAAAAAGTGTTTCTCAATTTCAATTTTAGTTTCATGGTTTTAAAAAGTGTTTCTCAATTTCAATTTTAGTTTCATATGCATCAATGCGGTTAATAACATCTTTTTAACTTTATTCTTTTAACATTAAGTATAGCTTCAAGTGGTAAAACTAATTTATACACATTAAATCCTTAGTCAAACCTTTTTATATGTACCAAGAATCATTTGTGAATTACTAGTACCTTCACTTTAATAATTTTAAACTTTTAATTATAATTATATAATATTTTAATTATTGATATTAAATTTTATTAAAATTAAGAAATTATAATATATAATTCAAATATTCTTATTTTTATATATTTAAAAATATATATTATGATAATTTTTATATATTTAAATAAATTATTAAATAAATTTTTTAATTTTAAATAACGTTAATCATTAAATTGACTTATATGAACGAGCAACCGAATATATAAGTATTTAAGAGTACTTGCTAAAGAAAAAAAATTTTAAGTTTTGTTAAATAACTAATGTAATATTTAATAGTATTATAAATGTATTGGATGCTGTAATTTTTAATAAAAAATATTTATTAATATGTTAATTAGTACCTTAAGTATAATAAGCCGCATAACTCCATATTATATATTATTTGTGTCTTAGTTAATTTTATGTAAAATGTTCCAGTACTTCGTGTTTGTGTTCATTAACCAATGCTCATTATTATTATTATTAACTAAGATGTTTTTGTGGTGAATACCCAAAATATATCATAATACAGTGCACAGACAATTGGTGTAATGTAGATTGGCAAAATGAAACTTAGTTCAAACTAGACCACAACTTACATGCCACGTTATCTGAAGCTATATTTACTATATATCATATTAATAATTATTTATTAAAAAATCCGATACAGTTCATAAATATATGTCACCCACAAGAGTTGATAGTTTGTACATAAAAAAATTATGAGGTGGTTTCTAGTTTTTAAAGTGATTAGTTTGTACTTTTATATATATATATATATATATATATATATATATATATATATATATATCACATTTTTTAAAATAAAATAAATTTTTATAACGCTTTTAGATTTAAATATTTTAAATATTGGTAAAAAATAAATAAAAAAATATTTATTATTTTACAATTCTTATAATAAAAATGTTTTAAAATATATTTTTTTTCATATTTTTACATCATTTCTTTCTTTAACCGCTTTAACACCTTTTAAAATAAATTTTTTAAGTAATTAATTTTCTTTCCTTTACACACGTCTCTCTCTTCTCTGAACGACTCTATCACTTCATATTCCCCAAAACCTGCAAATGGTAATTTCTTATCTTTTTTCTCACATTGCATCAAACAATTTTATTACCTTTTCACAACTCTATTCGAATTTCCGTTTTGTGTAACGTCTCCCTCAAAACACCATCATTTTGCATTGTTCAACTAGGGTTCAATAATTTCACAGTTTTTTCACAACCTCAAGCAACAATGTGTTTCAATGTTCTTGAGATTTTAAATATTCAGTGTAATCGCATGGCATTGTTGATTTTAAAAGGTAACCATTTTTTTTGGTAATGTTCCTAATTTGTTTTTTTGGCTATCAAGTGGATTGAATGTTCTATCCCTTAGCAGAACAACTTCACTGGTTCTGTATCGATGAGTTTTGACAATCTTGCATCTCTTGAAACCTTGAGTTTAAGAGGTAATATCTTGAACACGAATATGCTACAGGAGGTAATATTGTTCAAGAAAGTGATAATGCTGGACCTTAGTGCAAACAAATTTCTAGGTCATATTTGTCACAACCGTAACTCCGACGAGATGACGAACTCACTAAAATTTTGAAAATGAATTTTATGGATTTATTTGATGAAGTGTGGAGTCGCCACCAAATTTTTATTTGAGGGAAAAAGATTTGGAAAAAACCCTGACTCGAGGATGAGATTTAGGTTCGGGAGTCGCCACGAGTGGGGGAAGGTATTGGGCACCCCACTCCGCCCGGTTCAAGAACAAGACTTTAATTACAGAGGAGGAAAATAAATACTCGATGGAGGTTAGTCTGACAGGACTTGATCCTTTTAATTAGAGTGAAAATAAATACTCGATGGAGGTTAGCCTACAGATTTATGTCGCTCCCTGACCTCTCTTGCAATGGGAAACTCAAGGCTTACGTAGTTCTGGTTATGTTTTGAAAGCTTGACTTTCAAAAGTGTTTGAAAGAGTGTTTGAAATGTGCTCGAAGACTTGACCTTGAAGCCACCTTGGAAAGTAAAAATAGCTTGACTATTTTTGAAAACTATTTTAGTGAGGGCGATCCTCATCCACATATGCATAGGGCCCAAGACAACTACGGCTGCACTTGGACCCATACGAATCTCAAAAAAAGCGAAAGGAAAAAAAGCTACCAGTTAGGTAGAGCAAATCGCGTGAGATTAAGAATCGCAAACCAAGATTTTTATTTTGAAAATCGTGGAATAAAAATGAGCAAGGTTTTTATTCTGTAAAAAGGAAAAGCAATCCTAATCCACATATGCACAAGGCCCAAGACAACTACTAGCTGACTTGGACCCATACAAATCTCTAAACAACGAAAATGAGAAAAAGCTACCAGTTCATTCTTGATCAAACACGTGAGATTAAGAATTGTCAAACAAGATTTTTATTTTGAAAATCGATGAATAAAACGAGCAAGGTTTTTATTTTGAACCTTTTGAGGAATCTATCAACTAAGGAATGTTATGTTTCATGCATTATTTAGGGATTTCGGATTTTTTATAAACTATTTAGGAATTATAGAATTTTTATGAATTATTTAGCAATTATAGAATTTTTTATGAATTATTTAGGAATTATAGAATTTTTTATTAATTTCTGAATTTTTTTATTAATTTTCTTAATTTCTTGAATTTTTTATTAATTTCTGGAAATTTTAAATTTTTTGTTAATTTTCTGAAATTTTTTATTAATTTTCTGGATTTTTTGAATTTTTTATTAAATTTTATGGATTTTTAGAATTTTTTATTAAATTTCTGGACTTTTTAGAAATTTTTATTAATTTTCTGGATTTTTATAATTTTTTATTAGATTTATGGATTTTTAGAATTTTTTTATTAATTTTTTGGATTTTTAAAATTTTTTATTAATTTTATGGATTTTTAGAATTTTGTATTAATTTTCTGGATTTTTAAAATTTTTTATTAATTTTCTGAATTTTTAGAATTTTTTATTAATTTTCTGAATCTTAGAATTTTTTTATTAATTTTTTGGAATTTTAAAATTTTTTATTAATTTTCTGGATTTTTAGAATTTTATTAATTTTCTTGATTTTTAGTATTTTTTATTAATTTTTTAGATTTTTAAAATTTTTTATCAATTTTCTGAATTTTTAGAATTTTTTATTAATTTTTTTGAATTTTTAGAATTTTTTATTAATTTTTTGGATTTTTTATTTTTTATTAATTTTTATGATTTTAGACTTTCTTAATTTGGTGACAGATATCCCTGGCAACCTTCCCAGTGGGTCCCGCTCTATCTAATGGTTGTTGTATGGGAACGTTGACCCTCTGACGTCCCTTCTTGCATGGGCTCGTGGAACCCGTCAACATACGCACCCCTATGCTTTTTCCTAAACAAATCCTACTCTGCTAATACATGCCTGCAGGCCAAGGGGCTTGACGTGCGGCTTCACAAAACTTTTCCCCAATTTCACGGCCACTGAATCATACGTGAATTAGAACCGATGCCATGAGTTGGACCTAGTGGGACGAACTCGTGAGGGTATGGAGGAGTTGCGAGTGTATGGTGTCCTCAACCATATGGATGAACGCATGGTTAATCGAGGTTTTGTGACGTTCACTGATATGCCCAAGAAAAGCCATGCAACGCAAGGGATTATAACGTATCATTAAAGATAATCATCGAATAGGAGCAACCCGGACCCCCAGGTCATTCGATGTTAGGAGCCTATACATACTGCCCAAAGCAGAGTTTATAGGAGTGGTGTGACCCTGGTCTTGTTCGATGGTGAACTCCAAAAGCGCTGAAGGTGGTAGATTGCATGGTTTGGGGATTGATGACTTTAATGTATGACTTGGATTTGGCTATGGTCTTATAGCATAGAATTATTAATCTAGGCTCGAGGAAGGGATAGAATTTACCACTACCTTGGTCACCGTTATCGATCTTATATCCTATGAGTGGGGTGAGCGATTTGTATAGCTCGAGACAGATGCCTTCAGCCATTGCAAAATGAGTTCCTATCACTTTTACTAGAATAGTTTGTAGTATTGTGACTAAATGTTCCTCAGCCTTACATCGAGCATTTACTGATGTAGTTAGATTGATTCTTGAATGCACACTCATTCTTTGAACCATACATCACATGTAGCAATGGTATCATGTTATTCACTGGAGTCTCGCCTAATTCTTGATTAACATTCGACATTAACATCACATTATCGATTCTTGATTTTCGACGAGGCATGCAGCATTAATATCATGTTATTGTAATAGCATCAATTCTTGATTTCTAGCACAGGAAGGCACTGTAGCATGAATATCCCATTTCTATTGCAATTTCACCAATTCTTAATTCTTCGCTTAGCATGCAACACGATGAATATCATCCCTCGCCATTACTCTTTTGACGTATTGCAGTTCTTGATTTAGAAGTGGTGTAGCAGAAGACAACTAACCTGGATATCCAACACTGGTGCTTCTCGCTCGGGATCGAGAGGATCAGTGATTGTGGACTCGTTCTGGGGACTTTTTCTCTTCTTCCCTTCCAAGTTCTCCCAAGAATGTCGCTTCCAGAAAAAAAAATTTCTCTCCCCGTTTTTGAACCCCTCACCCCTTTATATATGCATTTCCTTTTTGCTTTTTTTCTTTTTGGTGTAGACTTTCTGATTTTTCGTTTCCCAATTCCTTTTTTATTTAACTTCGCTTTTTCCTTTTGTTTAATCAGTTTTTCTTTTATTTATGGAATTTCGATTTTAATTTTTCTTTAGTTTCTTTTTTCTGATTTTATTTGTTTTATCTATTTCATTATTAATTTTTGTTTATATAAAATTTTTTTTGAGTTTTAATTTTTTCTATTTTTTTAAAATTTTCTGTTATTACTATTTTGTTTTAAAAGATTTTATTCTTTTCTTTTTTTTATTATTTTGTTTACTGTTTCTATTTTTTTACTTGTTTTAAATTCAGATTTTATTTTACCATTTTCTATTATTTTACTTTTTATTTTATTTTCCTAATTTTCTCCTTCAGATTTTTCCTTTATTTTTTTTTATTTTTCTTTTTTGATTTATATTTTATTATTGTCTATTTCCCTGTTTATCTGTTTATTCTGTTTTCTGTTTTTATTTTTTTATGTTCATTTTTTTTATTAATTTTGCTAAGTGGAGGCCTCGGACATAATTGGGTGTTTACAGTTTGCCCCTCTTTACTCATTTTCCTACCCGATAATGTGAGAAATGATTCTCTGAATTATCGAGTTAGGAAATGAGTAAAGACATGAACACCTTATGTCCGAGGTGATTTTTGAAGAAATCCGAGTAGCACCAGAAGCCTTGAGCTTAAAGTGGACCCCACGGATGCCTGAGGAGCGGTGGTTGAATGACTTTACCGGTTTCGTGTGCCGATAGGGTTTAAATATACAAAGCTAAATGGCATAACCTAAGTAAGCTGAAATGAATGAAGGCTTGTTAAGACATGCGTGGAGTGCAATGGGATTGCTTGTTAGGACAAGCAAAATGAAATGAAAATTGCTTGTTAAAATGGGCAAAGTAGAAGAGAATGGCCTGTTAAGACATGCTCAGTGGAGTGGAAAGGGCCTGTTTGAGGCAGGGAAGCGTGCAAGAACTAAAAAGTAAGGTATGTACAAGGTGGCTTGACACTACAGGCCGGAGTGCATGCGAAAAAGCTCAAAAGGAGGCACGACCTTTATAGGCCAAAAAGGAGAAAAGAATATTTAGTGATGCAGGAAAGGAAACTTGAGGGAGGCCTGACATCATAGGCCATGACGCAGAAATCTAAACTTGATGAGGCCTGACACTATAGGCCATGATGCAAAAATCTAAACTTGATGGTGGCCTGACAACATTGGCCATGATGCAGAAATTTAAACTTGATGGGGATCCTGTTGTTGACGGGAAGAATGCAAATGAAATCCTGTTGTTGCCAGGATGAATGCAAACCTGCTTGACAGGTGAACGAAAATTAAACATGCTTGAAGTCCTGTGGTTGACACGAGAATGCAAATGGGATCCCGCTGTTGCCGGGAAGAATGCAAATGACATCCTGCTATTGCCAGGATAAATGCAAACCTGCTTGACAAGTGGACAGAAAATTAAACGTGCTTGAAGTCCTGTTGTTGACAGGAGAATGTAAATGGAGTCCCGCTGTTTGCTGGAAGAATGCAAATGAAATCCTACTGTTGCCAGGATAAATGCAAACCCGCTGACTTGTGGTGGACGAGAAAAATTAAGCGTGCTTGAAGTCCTGTTGTGAGGAGATGTAAATGAGGGTCTGTGATGCTTGGGGGAAGAATGCAAATGAAATCCTCTTGTTGCGGGATAAATGCAAATGAAATCTGTTGTTGCCGGGATAAATGCAAACCTGCTTGACAAGTGGACAGAAAATTAAACGTGCTTGAAGTCCTGTTGTTGACAAGAGAATGTAAATGGAGTCCCGTTGTTGCCGGGAAGAATGCAAATGAAATCCTGCTGTTTCCAGGATAAATGCAAATGAAATCCTGCTTGACAGGATGTGTACAAAAATAAAATTTGATGAGGCCTGACAACATAGGCCATGACGCAGAAAATTAAAAGTTGATGGCGGCCTGTCAACATAGGCCTGAAAGCAAGAAATCTAAACTAAAAGGTGGCCTGACAACATAGGCCTGAAAACAGTAAATCTAAACTAGATGGTGGCCTGACAACATAGGCCCGAAAGCAATAAATCCAAACTAGATGGTGGCCTGACAACATAGGCCTGAAAGCAGTAAATCTAAACTAGTTGGCGGCCTGACAACATAGGCCTGAAAGCGGTAAATCTAAACTAGCTGGCGGCCTGACAACATAGGTCTGAAAGGGAGAGAAAGAAACATGCTATAGCCTGACAATATAGGCCAGTGAGAAGGAATGAATGATGCGATGGCCTGACAATATAGGCCATGAATGGGAAAGAATGAAGTACGCTATGGCCTGACAACATAGGCCAGTGAGCAGGAATGAATGATGCAATGCTATGGCCTGACAACGTAGGCCAATGAGCTTGATAGTTATTTTCCTTGAAGAGACTTGGGCAACCATTTTGCCCCAGTTTAGGAGATTTCTTGATAACTGAGTGACGTCTCGATTTGAAAGAATTTTGGGCCAACGTTTTGCCCCAATTTGAAGGGTTTGAATGAGCTTGACTTGAATTTTTCTGGGCAACCTTGCCCTGTTGAACTTTGAGGAATTGATGATTGTCGCAACTTGAATTTTTTCTGGGCAAGTGTTTGCCCCAATTTTGTTCCTGATTCAGAATTTGAGGATGACCTCAAATTAAATTTTAGTGGGTAGGCGTTTGCCCCAATTTGAGCTTGACTCAGAATTTGAGGATGGCCTCAAATTGAACTTTTGGGGGCAAGCGTTTGTCCCAGTTTTGTTCTTGGTTCAAAATTTGAGGATGACTTCAAATGGACTTTCTTAGGCAAGCGTTTGCTCTAGCTTGATCTTGATTTAGAGGGACTAAGGATGGCCTCGACTTGAATTCTTCTGGACAATCGTTTGCCCCAAATTTGAAATTTTTTGAAGTTGAAGAATAAAAATTGCTTCAATTTGAATTTGTTATGGGTGAGTGTTTGTCCCAGCTTGATCTTGATACAGAACTTGAGGATGACCTCAAATTGAATTTGTTGGGCAAGCTTTTGCCCCAGTTTGGATCTGACTCATTTTTAATTATGATTGATTCAAGTAGTTTTACCCGGGTCTCAATTAGTTTTGAAGAATGTGCTATGCGATGCTTGAATAAAAAGCTGTTTATGTGCTGTTTTGAATAAATGAAAAGAATGCGGTATTTGTGATGCTTGAATGAATGCAGAAATAACGTGGGGTTTTTATTTTGATGCTTGAAATATTTACTTGATGAAACAGATGCTATTGAATGCAAACCATGAAATGGTGTAAAAAATTTTGTTTCTCTTGATTTGATTTTTTTTTTTGACACGTCTTTCCTCGACAACCCCATAGTTGGTGTGAAAGGTATCAAGAATCAAGACGAGCTGGATTGACTCAGTCTCTTGGTTTATTGGTCAATTTTGGAATCTTTTTTCAGGATCCTTGAGATCCGACAGTGGTTAATATTATTGAGCAAGACACACTTTTTTGTGCGCGTATATTTGGCCGCAGAGATGACTCTTTGAGAAACAATCTGTCGTGTTGCAACGGTCGAGGATTCATCCGACTTGTCATGACTTTTCAAACTTAATCCTTTTTATTTTTACATTTTTCACATCTCTTTTGGCATGTGCGCTATTGAGGTGTGCAAAGTGATTCCGTATGGTTAATGAAAAATATAGAGAAGGTTTGCAAAGGATGTTTGAGGTAGTACATTTGAAAGGGAAAGATGACAAAAGATGTGGGTTCGATTGCCCAAATGGCACCTTTTGATGAAAAATACCAATGTTGCTTTCCATAATCTTGATTGCCAAATTAATCGAACTTGACAAAATGGCAAAATTTTGCCCCAGTTTTAGGAAATATGAGGTGCAGAAATGTCCTGTTCTCCTGGGATTCCTGGATTGACCTTAATTTTTGTCTGGGTTGTTCCTTCGAGTTTTCAACCCAGCAGGTCTTTCGTTTTGCCCTGACTTTTTCATAGGTTTCCCTTACAGGTTTTCAACCTAGCAGCTCTTGATTGTGTGCCCTAATTTTTGCCTAGGTCGTGTTTGAGGGTTGTCGACCTAGCGGGCTTCTATTCGATTGTGCCTTAACTTTTGCCTAGGTCACCCTTTGAGGGTCTTCGACTTAACGGGCCTTCTGTTTGATTTTGCCCTAACTTTTGCCTAGGTCGTTCTTGAGAGTTTTCAACCTAGCCGGCCTTCTGCTTGATTGTGCCCTAACTTTTGCCTAGGTCGTTCAGATTGTTGACCTAGCGGGCTTTTGTTTGATTGTGCCCTAACTTTTGCCTAGGTCACCCTTTGAGGGTTTTCGACCTAGCGGGCTCTTGATTGTGTGCCTTAACTTTTGCCTAGGCCGCCCTTTTGGATTTTCGACCTAGCGGGCCTTCTGTTTGATTTTGCCCTAACTTTGCCTAGGTCGTTCTTGAGAGTTTTCGACCTAGCGGGCCTTCTGTTTGATTGTGCCCTAACTTTTGCCTAGGTCGTTCGGATTGTTGACCTAGCGGGCTTTTGTTTGATTCTAATTTTGTCTGAATTGTTGTTGGAAACCGGCAAGACCTTTTCTGATCATGACTTTGTCGATCATTATTTTGAACTTTAACCCTACTTTTTCCTGGATTATTTTTGGCTTTTTAATCAGCGGGCTTCTCTTCTTCTTGAATTTTATGTTTCGACCTTGATTTTTCCTGGACTATTTTGACTTTAATCCAGCGAGCTTCTCTTCTTCTTGAATTTATGTTTCGACCTTGATTTTTTCCTGGATTATTTTTGACTTTAATCCAGTTGGGTCTTCTCCTTTTTCTTGAATTTTATGTAATCAGATATCGACCTTACCGGGATCATTTTGGGCTTCCAATTCAGCGGATCTTTTCTTGCATCCCTGATTTTTCCTGGATTTAAACTTGGTTCCAGCGGGATATTTTTATTTTGAATGCTGATGTAGAATTCCTGGTTGTTTATTTTGGTGTGGGAATAGGAGATAAGTTGAGTGATGAAAAGGATGATAAATTTTAGAAGTAAAGTGAAAATGTAAAGCACGTGCTCAAGAAACATGAAAATGTAATTTTTGTATTATTCATTGAGATTTATTTAAAAAATATTGATTTTGAAAAGTACGACAATTTTGGATGAGTATTCTCGATAGCTTGATTTGTACAATGCAACATGTCGTGCTTCTCCCATCTTTTCAGCTGGTCGATGGGCTCTCGTGATTTGGCAGCGGATTATTTTCTGTGTTGGGAGCAAGCCTCCCGAAATCCAGCCATTTCGCATCTATTAGGCTTTGTACCTTCCGTTTCAATGCTAGGCAATCCTCAGTAGAATGACCAATAAATCCTGTATGGTAATCGCACCTGGCGTTAGCATCGTACCATTTAGGATATGGTGGCTCTTGAGGTTTCAGAGGATAAGGCGCAACCAGCGAGTTTTGGATCAGCCGGGGTAGTAGCTCAGTGTAGGAGATTGGGATAGGGTCAAATTGGAAGGGCTTCTTCTCCTTTTTCTGGCTTTGGTTTGGAATTTTGGCTCGTGGCTTGTGTTTGGGCCATATATGGTGTTGGTGGTCGGACTTGTGTCAGATAGTTGTAAGTAGGAGGGTATGGTGTTTGGTAGGTGGCGGTGACGTAAGGATATGGTGTGTAAGGTGTGTACGGTGTATATGGTGTGGTCCAAGCGTTGGACCATACTTTGTGCCATTTGAGAATGTATTGGCCTTGATTAGAAGCCACATTGCACGTGTCTCCTGTCCTTTTCTTCCTAGACCCATTGGAAGCATTGACTGTCCCTGTAGGCTTGTGGGTGATCTTTCCACGACGCATGCCATCTTTGATCCTCTCTCCAATGATGACAACATCGGATAAGCTAGAAGTCACACTGCCGATCATCTTGTCATAGAAAGGATCTTGGAGGTGTCCACGAACGTACCAATTCACCCTTTGGATAAGGGTGAGGTCAGTTGACTTGGCCAACTCTCGTCAAGCGTTGGACATCTTGTTTGAGGGCTCTTCTACCTTCTTGGCCATATTCTCGGAGTTGAGTCCGATCGAGGCCATCTCTGTATTGTACGGACATCGCTTTGAAAAGCCTCGAGGTCTCCATGAACGGATGCGTGTCCGCTCAAGTTGAGTGTACCGGTTGCAGAACAGCCGGTTAAGTTGCTCTCAAAGAAATGGATGAGAAGCTTCTCATCGTAAGTACATGCGAGACATTTTCCTACGGTATGATCGGGTGTTTCTTTGGACAGCTGGTTCCTTGATATTTCTAATTCGGGAACCTTGAATTTGGGAGGAATGACCACATCGGTACTAAAAACACAAATTATATGCATTTTTGGCTTCATGCATCGCGCTTCACTTCCCTTGCCGGATTCTATCTTCTAGGATTCTCCACTTTTAGGTTTCCTCCTTAGAGGATGGCTCGGGTATTCCTCGCATATGGTGAGGATGAGAAGATGGTATGTATACGAGAGGCGAGCTCTTGGGTGAACATGGGATTTATCCCCGACGGTTGCTGATAAAGTCCAGGAAGGATGTTTGGAGTAGTTATGTGTTTGGGTTTGTGTTTGAGCTTGTGTTTGGGGTAGTGTGTGTGTGTATGGTGGTGAGGAAACCCATAATAAACCCCTTCGGTTGGTGGAGGCATGGTTAATGCTGAAGGGTTTTGTGGAGTGAACCCAGGAGGATATGACGAATTCGTTTGGTTCCCAGGAAGATTCCTGCCTCTTTTTGTTTTGAATGATTGGGATGGCCTCCATCGGCTTGGCCATCCGCTCCTTTAGAGATTTGACCTCATTTTCAATTCCTGTTTTGTCTCTCCGGCTTATCCATGATCCCGATTGTGATCGAGTCCTATAAGGATGTCGAGGAAGTTGTCTTTCTCTAATTTTTCTGTTACAGTTGAAAATTTTGATTTTTTTGAGAAATGATTGGAATGCAAAAATCATGAATGATAAAAATGTTGATGTAAAATGAATATGCAAAAGGTGTAGAATGGTTTTTTGAAATGTTTTTCTTTGATGATAAATTTATGGATGAATAAATGAATGCATGCATGTTATGCAAATAATTTTAGAAATTGGAATTTTGAGGATTTTGAAAATAATTGAAAGTTGCTCTTTTTGATTTTTAGTAGTTTTGTATTTTTGGTATTTTGCTAGAAAACCTTTGATGGTGTTTGAAAAAGGTTTGTTAAAATTTTCAAAAAGCATTCTTTAGGTTTTCAAAATTTTCCATTCTCTCTTTTTGAACTTTTGGAATTTTTAGTATTTTCAGAAATTATTTTCTAATTTTTCTGTGGAGTTTCTTTTTCCTTGTTTTTTATTTGTTTTGATATTTCTTTTCTTTTTGTTTGACTTTTTCTTTCTTGATTCTCGTATTTCAATCTTTTAGCTTCCATTTTGGATGATAATTGTCCGTGCGTATATGAACCATATTATGAAGGGGAGTGTGCCCTCTTTCTTCTCTATGTGGGTTACCCGTCCTAGTGGATCTATGGCCTTTTATATAAACCTCTCGGGGAGGCGGTTTGTAAGCCTGAGGTGAGCAAGAGGTCACTGTAGCCAAGTTCGATTTAATGCTTTGCCGACGAGAAAAAAAGCTACCGATTGTAGGGCATTACAAATAGACGCACTCTAGCTAGGATTTCGTGATAGTCAAACAGACGTAAGCCCAAGTGACACCACTAGATCCTACATTCCTAGGTTACACTGAGACCGGGTATAGGGCCCAGCTCATGATAAATGCATATGTAATGTATGAGGGCACACGAAGTAATTGGGATACCCGGGTGGGGAAATTGTACGAGATATATATATATATATATATATATATATATATATATATATATATATATATATATATATATATAGTAATTTAATGTTCGTCTATCCTAAGGTTTGGCACAAAAATAAACAAGCGAGATAAAAAGATAAATGGATCGTGCAAATAAACGAGAGAAGGGATCAAATATAATACACTCAATCAACGGGCAACTACTCTAATGTCCCCGGTGGAGTCGCCATCTTCGCAGCTAGTAACTCAGACGAGATGACGAACTCATTAAAATATTGAAAATGAATTTTATGGATTTATTTGATGAAGTGTGGAGTCGCCCTGAATTTACATTTGAGGAAAAAGATTTGGAAAAAACCACGAAGCTCGAGGATGAGATTTAGGTTCGGGGAGTCGATTCACAGTGGGGGAAGGTGTTAGGCGCACCGCTCGCCTGTTCGAACGGTGCCACTGGCCAAGTGTGTAATTATTTGAAAATTGTTTGATCCCTTTAATTAGAGTGAAAGTAAATACTCGATGGAGGTTAACTTTGTGGGACTTGATCCTGCTCCTCGTATTCCGTTGCAATAAAACTCAAGGCTTACGTAGTTACGGATTTATGTTTTGAAAGCTTGACTTTCAAAAGTGTTTGAAAAAGAGTGTTTGAAATGTGCTCGAAGGCTTGACCTTCGAAGCTACTTAAAGTAAAAATAAGCTTGACTATTTTTGAAAACTATTTTTAGGAGGCGATCCTCGTCACGTATACTTAGGGGCCCCGGGGGCCAAGCTACGGGCGCGCCCGGACCATGCAGAATCTCTAAACAATGAACGACGAGAAAAAGCTACCGGTTAAATTGCTTAGAGCTCGTCGTGAGATTAGAATCGCAAAACAAGATTTTTATTTTGAAAATGCGTGGAATAAAAATGAGCAAGGTTTTATTAATTTTCTTAATTTCTTGAATTTTTTATTAATTTCTGGAAATTTTAAGATTTTTTTATTAATTTTTCTGGAATTTTTTTATTAATTTTACTGGATTATTATAATTTTTTTATTAATTTTATGGATTTTTGTGAATTTTTTTTATTAATTTTACTGGATTTTTAGCATTTTTTATTAATTTTTCGGGCTTTTAGAATTTTTTATCAATTTTCTGGATTTTTTAATTTTTTTTTTTAAATTTTCTGAATTTTTAGAATTTTTTATTAATTCTCTGGAATTTTTTGAATTTTTTATTAATTTTCGGGATTTTTAGAATTTTTTATTAATTTTCTGGAATTTTAGTATTTTTTATTATTTTTTGGATTTTTAGAAATTTTTATTAATTTTCTGGATTTTTAGAATTTTTATTAATTTTATGGTTTTAGGAGGTTTTTTAATTTTTGGATTTTTAAAATTTTTTATTAATTTTATAGGATTTTTAGAATTTTATATTAATTTTCGGGATTTGTAGAAATTTTTTTTTTTTTTTAATTTTCTGGATTTTTTTATAATTTTTTATTTATTTTCTGGATTTTTAAAATTTTTATTAATTTTCTGGATTTTAAAATTTTTTATTAATTTTCTGAATTTTTAGATTTTTTTATTAATTTTCTGAATTTTTGGAATTTTTATTAATTTTCTGAATTTTTAAATTTTTTATTAATTTTCTGAATTTTTAAAATTTTTTATTAATTTCTGAATTTTAGAATTTTTGTGAATTTGAATTGAATTTTTAGAATTTTTTATTAATTTTTGGATTTTTAGAATTTTTTTTATTAATTTTTGGATTTTTAAATTTTTTATTAATTTTTGGATTTTAAATTTTTTTAATTTTTGGATTTTTAAAATTTTTTATTAATTTTCTGGATTTTTAGAATTTTATATTAATTTCTTGATTTTTTAGAAATTTTTTTAATTTTCTGGATTTTTAAATTTTTTTATTAATTTTCTGGATTTTTAAAATTTTTTATTAATTTTCTATATTTTTTATTTTTTATTGGTTTTTATGATTTTAGAGTCTCTTAATTTGGTGACATATATACCATGCAATCTTTCCGGTGGGTCCGTTCTATTTAATGGTTGTTGTATGGGAACGTTGACCTCGCGACGTCCTTCTTGCATGGGCTCGTGGGGCAGATCCCAACATCACCTCTATGCTTTGTCCTAAAACCGTCAGGCTCTGCTAATACGTTTGCATGCGGGGAGAAGACAGCGTGATGGCTGCAGAGCACTACATTCTGATTTCCCCTTTGAATCATCGTGAATTAGAGGCGATGCCATGAAATTTGGACCTAGTGGGACGGGCTGCGTGAGGGTATGGAGGAGTTGCGAGTGTATGGTGTCCTCAACCATATGGATGAAGCATAGTTGTCGAGGTTTTGTGACGTTGATATCTTAAGAAAAGCCATACGCAAGGGAATTATAACGTATCATTAAAGGTAATCATTGAATCGGAGCAACCGGGACAGGTCATTCATGTTAGGAGCCTATACATCTGACCAAGCGGTTTATAAGTGGTGTGACCCTGGTCTTGTTCGATGGTGAACTCCAAAATCGCTGAAGGTGGTAGATTACATGGTTTGGGGATTGATGACTTTAGTGTATGACTTGGATTTGGCTATGGTCTTATAGCATAGAATTATTAATCTAGGCTCGAGGAAGGGATAGAATTTACCACTACCTTGGTCACCATTATCGATCTTATATCCTATGAGTGGGGTGAGCAATTTGTATAGCTCGAGACAGATGCCTTCAACCATTGCAAAACAAGTTCCTATCACTTTTACTAGAATAGTTTGTAGTATTGTGACTAAATGTTCCTCAGCCTTACATCGAGCATTTACTGATGCAGTTAGATTAATTCTTGAATGCACACTCATTCTTTGAACCATACATCACATGTAGCAATGGTATCAAGTTCAAACTAGGGCAAACGCTTGCCCACAAAAATTCAATGTGAGGTCATCTTCAAATTCTGAATCAAATTCAAGCTGGGGCAAACGTTTGCCCAAGAAAGATTTAAATTCAAGAACGAGATCAAACTGGGGCAAAATTTTGCCCACATAAATTCAATTTGAGGTCATCCTCAAATTTTGAATCAAAATCAAAACCAGGGCAAACGCTTGCCCAAAAAATTCAAGTTGAGGCAATCCTCAATTCCTCAGCTCTAGAAAATTTCAAAACTGGGGCAAACGATTGCCCAGAAAAATTCAAGTCGAGGCAATCCTCGATTTCGTCAAGATTCAAACCAAGGCAAAAACGCTTGCCCAAAATCCCTTCAAATCAAGACACCCCTCAATTATCAAGAATTTTCTAAACTAGGGCAGAATGGCTGCCCAAGTTTCTTCAAGAGAATAATTATCAAATGCTTAAAAACCTTCGAGTTGAAGGTAGAATAAGCTTTTTGTTTTAATTCAAGAAAAACAAATTTCAAGATAAGTTGTCCGAGGCAGCTGACGAAGAAGTCCATATTCCACCCTCCCGTGCATTCCTAGGGCACATCATATTACTTCCCACACCTGTCTCAATGGGTCACTCTCCTACCTGTCCTGACAGGACATTACTTTCATATTTCCACACCTGTCTTCACAAGTTATCCTATCTCAACAAGACATTTCTTCTCCATATTTGTCGGTTTATCTTGACAAGCCTTTCTTGCCTTGCCTGTCTTAATAGGCCATCCGCTTTTTTCCTGTCTTAACGGGCCACTTCTACTTTCTTCCTGTCTTAACAGGTTCACTTCCATCCTGTCAACAACAGGACCATTACATTTTACCTGTCCTAAACAGGTCAGTTTTTCATTTTCCTTTGTTTGTCTTAACAGGTTTTCATCGTTCTTCTTGCCTGTCTTAACAACTATCTTGTTTCTTTCTTGTCAGCAATGGGACATTTCTTCATCACCTGTCTTAACAGGTTTCTCTCCTGATTTCAATACCTGTCTTAATAGGATTCCATTTGCATTCTACCTGTCTCAACAGGTCATTTTCCCATTTGCTTGTCTTTACAGATGTTTATCATTCTATTTTACCAGTCTCAACAGGTATTTTTGTTCCTTTCCTGTCAACAATAGGACTCCATCTACATTTTACGTGCCTCAACAGGTCATTTTCATTTACTTTTCCTGTCTAGCAGACTTGCATCTTTCCTGTCATCAATAGGACTTTTCCACATTTTACCTGTCTTAACAGGTTTCCTTCATTTTACTTTGTCTGTCTTAACAGATTTACATCTTTCCTGTCAACAATAGGATCCTTTTGTTTTTGCCTGTCTAGCAGGCTCCCATCTTTCCAGTTAACAATAGGACCTTATCTACATTTCACCTATCTTAACAGGTCATTTAATTTCATTTATCCTGGCAACAACAGGATTTCATTTATGCTTCCCCAGAGCAATGGGGACCTCATTTGCATTTCTGCAGCAATGTGGACATCAAGCATGTTTAAATTCTATCTACCTGTCCTAACATGTTTGCATTTATCCTGGAAACAATAGGATTTCATTTGAATTCTTCCCAGCAACAGCGAGACTTCATTTGCAGTTTCCTGTCAACAACAGGACATCAAGCATGTTTAAATTCTATCCACCTGTCCTAACAGGTTTGCATTTATCCTGGCAACAGCAAGATTTCATTTGCATTCTTCTCGGCAATAGCAGGACCTCATTTACATTTTTCCTGTCTATAATAGGACTTCAAGCATGTTTAAATTCTGTCTGCCTGTCTTAACAGGTTTGCATTTATCCTGGCAACAGCAGGATTGCATTTGCATCTTTCTCGGCAATAACAGGACCTCATTTACACTTTTCCTGTCAACTACAGGACTTCAAGCATGTTTAAATTTTACCGGCCTGTCTTAATAACTTTCCATTTATCCTGGCAACAGCAGGATTGCATTTGCATCTTTCCCGGCAACAGCGGAACCTCATTTACATTTTTCTTGTCAACAACAAGGCTTCAAGCATGTTTAAATTCTGTTGGCTTGTCTTAACAGGTTTGCATTTATCCTGGCAAGAGCAGGATTTCATTTGCATTCTTCCCGGCAACAGCAGGACCTCATTTACATTTTTCCTGTCAACTACAGGACTTGAAGCATGTTTAAATTCTGCCGGCCTGTCTTAACAGCTTTGCATTTATCCTGGCAATAGCAGGATTGCATTTGCATCTTTCCCGGCAACAGCGGGACCTCATTTACATTTTTCTTGTCAACAACAAGACTTCAAGCATGTTTAAATTCTGTTGGCTTGTCTTAACAGGTTTGCATTTATCCTGGCAATAGCAGGATTGCATTTGCATCTTTCCCAGCAACAGCAGGACCTCATTTACATTTTTCCTATTAACAACAGGACTTCAAGCTTGTTTAAATTTCGTCCTCCTATCTTAATAGGCTTGCATTTATCCTGGCAACAGGCGGATTTTATTTGCATTTTCCCGGCAACCGCGGGACCCCCTTTGCATTCCTTCCCATCAACAACGGGATTTCCGTCAAGATTACTTTTTTCGTACCTTGGCCTATAATGTCAAGCCTCCTTCAAGTTTATTTTTTTGCATTTTGGCCTATAATGTGAAGCCACCCTCAAGTTTACATTTTCTGCATTCATGGCCTATGATGTCAGGCCTCCCTCAAGTTTACTTTTCCTCATTTTGGGACTATAGTGTCAGGCCTCATCAAGTTTACTTTTTGCATCTAGGCCTATGACGTTAGGCCTCAAGCATGGTTAGATTTCTGTACCCCGACCTATATTGTCAGGCCACCTTGTACATATTCAGGCCTATCTTGATCGAGCCTTACAGCTTCAGATTCATGCACTCTCTACTGTCTTAACGTGGTCCTTTTTCCACTTCACTTTGCATGTCATAATGGGCTTTTCTTTTCTACTTTGCCTATTCTAACAGGCCTTCCTCATTCTGCTTTTCCTGTCATAACAGGTCGTTCTTTTTGCTTTGTCGGTTCTAACAGTTTCTCTTCATTTCATCATGCCTGTCCAAACAGGCCATCCCATTCTTTGCCCATGTCCATCCTCACATATCTTATTCATTTCACTTCACCTATATAGGCCATTCCGTTAGCCTAATTAGGCTATGCAATTCAATTTTTTGAACCTCGGCCTATCATGAAGCCTTGCATATTTAAACTCTATCGGTTTAGCACGCGAAGATTACAAAGGGCTTTAGAAACCACCATCTTTCCAAGCATTCATTTTCAAGTTCAAAGCTTCTCATGCTTGTTGGACTTCTCCAAAAGCCCGCCTCGGACATAATGTGTTCACGTCTTTACTCATATCCTACCACGATAATTCAGAGAATCATTTCTCATATTATCTGGTAGGAAAATGAGTAAAGAGGAGCAAACTGTAAACACCCAATTATGTCTGAGGCCCCTTTCCAAAATCAATTAGTGAATAAATCATAATTTAAATAAATAAGCAAAAAAAAACAATAAAAAATGAAAATAAACAAAAATAAATAAAGAGAAAAATTAAAATAAAATAAACTAGGGAAAAAGAAGAAGAAGACAGAAAATGAGAAGAATGAAAAAGAAAAATAATATAATTAAAAAATAATAATAAATAAAAAAAATAAATACTAAAAAATTTAATTTAAAAAAAAATTAAAAAAAATTAATTAATTAAAGTGCAAAAAAGAAAGCGGAAGAATGAAAAAAAAATAGTTATAAATAAGAGAAAGGAAAAAATTTGGCAGGGGAGGCTCATTTTGAAAATTTTGGAAAAAGGAAAAAAGGGGGGCTAATTAAGGGGGAACTGTCTTTTCTCTCCATTTTCTTTCTCCGATTCTCTCAAAAGGGAGAGAGACGCAGAAGCTGAAGAACTCTCTCGAGGATTCCTCTCTGACGAAAGAGGTGACGAACCCACAAGCATTCCAAGGAGACCTCACTTCTTTCAACTGGACTCTTGGTTTTCGTTTTCCCATTGCTGCAGAGAGGAGGCGAACTCTCCATTCCTTGAAAAATCGATCCCGTTCAGATCTGATTGAGTTTTCAGTAAAGGTAGGAAGAAGGCTCATAGCATAATTCATGTTGGTGCTCGTTCCATTGTTCATTATCTAGGTGTTCAGATTAAATTTGTTCGGATGTTGGTATGGTTAGAGTGAATATTGCAACCTACTTTTCAATTTGATCGGATCGCCTAAACAAAATTTCTGAACCATGATTTTGCTTATTCTTTAGTCTTGAGCTTAAAATTCTCGGTAATAATGTTTAAGCATTCTATGCTCTGTAGTGGTGGCTTAAGTTCTTAGTAATTGCCTACATCTGAGATATTGTAAGACAATTGCTTGAGACATTGACCAATGCATGATCGAATGATTTGGATGATTAGCCTAATTCTACTTTGTCCGAGACTCTGCTCGAGATCTACTTTCCCTTGAGATTTTAGGACCAAAGGAATCCATAGTGCATGGAATTTCACATGTTAAAACTCAACAATACTAATGATAATTAGAGGTATTTTTTCACATTGAGTTTGATTAAGCTCACACAGACACAGGGAGATAGGGTGTTAAGTAATTCAGGTGGGAGGCGGTTCTCTGTTTGAATATTTAATACCAACTCTGACCTTAGGACATTTATCTCTAGTTTGCGCTGGTTGTAGGCACTATTGGAAGCAAATTTCCCGTGCTTTTCGGTTTCTTAGAATGTGTAGGTTTTGTAGCTGAGTCCTCTGAGTATAAAGACAAGGAATGGAATGTCACATAAATTGAAAAATCTACAGCCATAGATCTTCACGATCTTCAGGGAGTGATGCTATGGATCAGAGGGTGAAGCTCCAACTGGACATTAGTTTACCTATGTTGAATTTGTGGAACTTTGTATTCAAGTCTTCTTGCTGCCCTGAAAATAAAATTTTTTTTTGCATGGTGTATATAGAGACAGCTTCTTCAGCGTGTTAATCTGGCTCCTGATTTCTTAGTGAGCGTCCCAAAACTTCCACTTCAACAACAAAAAATTACCTTGGAAATCATCGTCAAGGTCTCTCAAAATGGTGGATTTCCTCCCGGGTTTCCTATGGTTCAAGTCGATCGTATTACGGGGAGGAAACAGTTGCAAAGTGATGAACTTTTATCGAGGAAGTTGGGTATATACAGAGACCAAAGTTCCAACAGATGCATTCGAGCAACAGTGTATATGGGTTCAGAATCAAGTGGTTTCCAAATAGGGCTATGGTATTAAATAAATTGGCGGACACTGGAGGGTGAAGATGCTATGCATTTGGCTGTCAAAGTTAGCCACGGGGCATATAAACGAATCGCAGTTTTATAGAAAATTGAATATCCCCGCATGTAGAATTGATGCACACAGTTTACAGTTACTTCGACCACGTGAAGTTATCTTGGCTTTCGAATTTTACTCAAATTAATTCCCCCAGCCGGAATCTTGGGATCTTCATATGCAGGTGGAATACTAAATGACCAGGGACAAAATGTGGGAAACAGAGCCTAATATGAGACGATGGCAGCCATGCGGTTGAGTGAATAAAAGGAAAAGACCCCATGCAACTTGCATGGAGGGTGTGATTCTAGGTCCGCCAAAATGGATGTTAAAATTAATTCGAGATGTTAATGATCCAACAAACAGCTTGGCTCAGATGGTCAATTCCACCACAGCCTAGATGAGAGGGGATGGGTTCAAGTCCCATGTGGGGCTATTCATTTTAAATTTAAATACCCATGTAAATCCCACATTTAAATTTAAATCAGGGTGCTGAAAGACTAACCATAAACATGGTCTAGTGGTGTGACTGGCGGTCCGCAACTCCCAGGATGTGGGTTCGAACCCCCTGGGAAGCGATTTTCCCTTTTTAAGCGTCACTAAGTCGTAAGCCGAATAAGCTGCCAGTGCAAGCCATCATGTCACAAGCCATTAAACAAGCCACAAGCCACCAACAAAGCTCTCCTAAGCCAGCTTATCCCAAACGAGCC